>JANHGB010052435.1:0-46271 GCA_026283785.1 Coracopsis vasa | reverse complement strand
TTCATCTGAACCACAAAATAGCCCAATATTTTGAAGGTTCTTCCATTTGTGCAATATGAAGGTCACTTTATGATATTATTTTCATGATGTGCTGTCAAAAATGTATCTTTCCAGGACACTGACATGTCAGGGAATTCTGTGGTCCAACATTTTCCCAGAAAATTGGCTACCATTCCTCTCTCTATGCAGGTCAGCAAGAAAATTGTTCTGGTATCTTGAGAGGCAGTGTTTAAGTTCCTATTCAGTGGAAGCGGCATAGGATGAGTAAAAAGTTATCATCACATATACATGATTTTAGAAACAACATATTATTTACTATATATCAATAATCATTAAGTCAGGATCCATCTTTTGGTAACTCCCAAGTTCCATTAATCTGAAACTGATCCTATCACCAACTCATGCATTGAAATACTTCAGGGTACGCACCTGTATCTGATTTGATGCAGGCCCATGTGTGTGTGTATCTGAGCCTGTACCTGCCTAAGTAAAGCGGACAAACCCCACGGATGACATGATCATCAAGACATGTCCCTGCAATCAAGGGAGGTAAATCTACCAAAGGGAGCAGCAACTTATCCAGGTCAGCAAACTCTCCCAGGCTGGAAGCAAAGCAGCAGCTAAAGCAAGCAGGTTGGATGCCTCTTTTTGTCTCACCCCATCAAAGCTGTAAGATAGTCTTGAAGCACCCTGTTGTTTGAGATTGCTAGGGTAACAGAAACAAATCTGGAGAGATCTATTTCCCTCCCTTGCAGCTGCTCCATTCCCTTCATTTTCAAGGAACCTCCTCCCCTGGCATCAGAGGGACAAAATGAGCCAAAAAAAAGAAGGGTTCTGACCACTTTCTCCTTTTTCAGATCAAATTTGATGACAAACCCCCCATCTGAATAAACATCACGGCATAGGATGAACTAATACTAATGCTTATTTATTACATTCGTGTCTCTCCTCCCTTTTTGATAGGTCCATAAACCTCATAGTCGATAAACTCATTAAATAGCATCTGACCCAAATACAATATACAAATAAAATATATATGCAATAAAAACCTAAATCATCATATAATTCTGACACATGATGAAGACTTAGGCTGTAAAATTATTCCACCCCTCACCATCTCCCAGAACCCCACATATTGATATCCATTAGCCCTCAGGAACAGACAAGAGCAGAGTGAAAAGTTGTACAACAAAACCCCATCATCTTGTCCAATGTTTCCAACGAAAATCATTGGTAGAAAATGAAATGTGTAACTGTAATGTGAATTTACAGACCTGGATATGCTCTCTTATAGAAAATGACAGTTACAGATGAAAAGATAAATATCTCTCCAGATCCAAAACCCAAAGCATTGTTAGTTTTATTCCCACAAGATCAATACTAATCATGCACTGGAGCCAACCAGGAACAGTTGATAACAATCAGGAGGTGCTGGATTCAATTCTGGTTTAGTGACAGGGCTGGTAAGTCAATAACTTCAAAAGGCAGCTCAAATACGTATATATAATTTTTAGAGCAGTATATAATAGGAATCCATTTGTAAATCAAGATTTTAAGCAGAAATAAAAACAAGAGCATGGTCCTACTTACCCTTCAAAGGATATTTTTGCCTGGATTTAGCTGAGAGCCAAGAGAGAAAACCTGTAGCTATACCAGCACTGTCAGCATCTTCGTACCATTTGCTGACATCCAAGATGTCTATCAAACCAGGAATATCCCAAAGCATCAAAAATGAGAATTCGCCAAGGCAGGCACATTTCTGCAGATACAACATGAACCACTGAGGGGTAAACCCTATCCTCAAATGAGTAGCTCAAAGCCCACCATGAACTGGTTTGTCAGGCAATGGGCAGAGTCCTGTTGCCCTGTCTGCAGCTACTCCTAATCTGCACTTGCTGTGGAGTGCCTGTGGATCACCCCAAGCCTTGAAGCTACAGCATTAGGTCTACATTAGAAATTTCACATGAGCATGGCATGAAAGGGCCCTTGCACACCAATACCTGCAAGGTATAGAATAGAATCGTACAATCACAGAATGGTTTGGGTTGGAAGGGACTCCCGAAGATCATCCAGTTCCAACCCTTCTACAATAAGCATGGACATCTTCAACTAGATCAGGTTGCCCAGCACCACATCGAGCCTTGGTGGAAGTCTCCCTGAAGCTACAAGTATGCTGCTGGTGCCCCTCTGCTTGCCAGAACCTTTTCTTGCTGAACTTCCTGAGAAACTCCCCTGTGCACTCCGACTCTTTTGCCAATTCAGTTTTCTTTCATGAAACCTGGATACTACCCCTGTGCAGTAGCTATGATAGGAAGCAAGCATGGCAGGAGGGCTACAAGGTGTTGCAGTAGCACACTGCTATTTTTGCATGCTCCAAGAAAAAAGAAAGGACAATGAGGAGGCAGTGGAAAGCTGAGGATTTTGTGGTGAAATGTGCTCCCACATTAAATTTCTACAAATTTACATGCACTCTACACACTAAGCATAGAAAAGACAAGACCTAGTCAAGGGTCATGGACATATAAACAAGTGAGATTGGTGTCAGGAGAACTAAAGACATCGGGACCCCTAAATACGTATTTCCACATACTCATGTTTCTGAATGTCTTTCACCATTGCCCTGGTTTGGTTATTAGCTCTACACCACTCAGATTGAAGTGGGGTGGTACTAAGAGGGGAAACTGTTATAAGGATTAAAAAATAATACTAATTATTCTGGAAATGGTTCTTTTCCCGGCAGGAAATTCAATCATCACCATATCGAAGAACATGGATTTGATACCCTACAAACAGCCACCACGGCAGGGACGCTCAGCTTACTGCCCACCTAAATCTGGCAAAGAAATATGAAGTCTTTAAAGTAAAGCAGTGTTATTTAAGAGCAACCTAGCCTCTAATTCCTGACCAACTCTAATAAAAACATCAACTGGATACATTAGAGACCCATGTCCAACAGAAATGTTTTCAATAACTTGATGCTAATGGTACTGTAACATGATGATGTCTTTGCTAATTAATCCCATCATGAAGATTTGATGCACAGCTTGTGTACTTCGGGGCACCAAAGCCAGGAATCCAGACTGTGTATGTTCCCCCAACCAGACCTCATACTGTTGCATGTGTACGTGCCCCAGAAATATACATTGCATCTGATTGTGTACAATCAGAACTACACTCAGACCAAAATATTATTTCTGAGTTTGCACCTAACTGCCTTATATATTTTGAACCATTCATTGGCTTTCAGGCTTTTCTTCACGGCCCAGAGATTTAGTTTCCTTTTATTCCCAGCCTGAGGTTTGAACATTGATCACTTGCTTTGGGGAACTGAGATGCACAAAAAAATCTCTCAAACCTAACACTGCGTGTATGAGTGTATGGAACTACTCTAAAAATATAGTTAGAAATCCAGAAAACTACTGAAGCATCAAACCCAGAAATTCTGCCATACATGCTGCAGGTTAAACTTCTTAGTGTGAAAGCCAGCTCAGTCAAGCTTGTTGGCAGCAGAGACCAAGAACTTCACTTTCAAACACTCCAAGTGAAGAGTGCTAACAAAGCCCAAGGAGCTGGTGCATTTCAAATAGCCATTCCACACTGGGCAGCTAGACACAACAACCCCACCTCACATGCAGGCAGCAGCTCTCCACCTGCAATCACAAAATGGAGTTCCCTACAAAGGACTGCAAGCAGCTTGGCCAGAGCTGCTGGTGTGCATATGTGATTAGTCATACTGGTGATGAAGCAAAGCACAATTCAAGTGTTTCCATACAGAAGAAAAAGAAGCAGTAAAATCAAAGATTTGATATGTCTGGGCAGCATTACTTCCCAGTCACTTGACAACGCAAATCACTACTGAGGTATGAAATATCCCACTGACCTTGAAGCAAGGTAGCTGAGGATTTATGTACAGGGAGCAACCAACAACCCCTCGCCATGGCCGAATTTGAGTTTGACTCTTTGAAAATATGGCAGGTCCCTCACGTGTGATAGCTGCTGCCTCCATTAAACACTGCCAAGAGTAAACAAACTTTCACCCACCATGAAGCCCCAGAGAGCGCATACATAGAAAAACAGATCTTTATCTGCTTGTCTGCAATTTGCAATGTCAGCAGGTTTGAACAAGTCACAGCCTCTCTGTGTTGCACCCAGTATAGGACAGAAGATGATGTAAAAATGGGCTGGAAGACCTGGAATAAAAGTCCTGGCGGGTGCATGAACAATTTACTACAGCGGCAAGAAGAGTCTTTGTGGAGATTACACAGAGCCCAGCAGAGGACCATGCGCCGGGCACTGCAATAGCCCAGGAAGGCAGTGCCATCTGCAGGGCTCGGAAAACATCAGAGCCTGTTATTTCTGAAAGCCAGTAAAGCTGTTGCTGTGGCAGAGGAGCACTTCCCCGTGCAGAACGAGAGCTGCCCAACAAACAAACCAGGTCACATCTGAAGGAAATCAGGGCAAATAATGAAAGCTCTTTCAGCAAGAAAACCAAAAAAAGAGGGATGTCAGTACACAAAAAGCATGAGATCTTTCAAAGCACTGAAGCAAGAGTTAATGGTTTCATTTTGATCTCAGATCACCTCAAAAGCCACACCACCACCATTTAGGGAAGGGAGGACATAACACCAGCATAGGAAAAAAGGGGAAAACATTTCCAATCATTGCAGCAATGAGGATCTGGAAGAGCCTCCCAGGGAGGGTCAGAAAATCTACCTCATCGCCAGGAAAATGGACTGCAAAACACAGAGTTTGTGTTAACAAAAAGCTTTACTTGGTCACCCAAAACATCATACCGAGTCCTCTATTCATATACCTGCAATATTCACATTGTAGAACAGATGTGGGAGGAAAAGGCATTTCTTGGAAAGTGGAGACTCATTAGCCTATGTGGTGTTGGTATTGGAAAACAATTGCAGTGTAGATAGAAGGCTTCCACACCACTGGGATGAGTAAAATGGTGCATGGAAAAGGAAACATTTACTGATGCTTTTCTTTTCCTGCAGTAATACACAGCTTTAAACTGTCTTCCACTGGGCTTTTCTACCAACTTAATTACAAACCAGTTGTTCAGCCTGCAGTGTGTTTAGAGCCTAACCCCATAAGAGCAGGTTTATCTGTTCCTTTCCAAACTTAATAGAAAAATAGAAATGGAGAAAACCTGCTGCCATGTTGGTACCAGGAAAAAGAGATATTCTCATTCTGTCTTCTCCAGTCCACTGTCCTGTTCAATTCTGCATTTCAGCTTTTTGTCACTCTTCGGGGGATGTCTGAGATTCAGAGATCTTGGAACAATGACTCGGGGCAGGGCACAATTTCAGTACACAAATTCACTCAGCTGAGAGCAGTGTCCAGATTGCAGATTGAGGCTGGAACAATCAGTGGTCTCCAAATGCATGGACTTGTAAAAGACCACTCTATTAATTGCAGGTAAGTACATCATGCTCAATAACCACATTGGCCTGTCCATCAGTCAGATTACCAAATAAGATAATGCACATCAAATCTCTTGTAATTCAGAGTTCTGCTCATTCAAAAAGCCAGTACAACATTTTACTTTAAACTACCTTTGTGCAAAGCACTCTGCTGTTAACTGACGTGAAGAACAGGGGCTAAGCTTAAAGACAGCAATGAAACAGGTCTGTTGCTGTGCAGCAACAACCCACAGTAACACCAGCTTATTAATTCTGGCCTACAAAGTTCTTTGGAGTTGCAGAAAACCATTGCCTGAAAATGCTATTATTTTATTGAAATCAGCATCTGTTGTTTTCAGTGTGATCTATTCATTGTCACAAAACAGCATCCAAGCATCCCTGCTGCCTGTTTATGAGAGAATCACCTCCCTCATGTTAACATTTGTTTACTCCCAATGCCAGAGCAACTGCGGCAGCGAGAGGTCAATACCCTGCCATAACATTTCATCCCATTACCACTGAATCATGCTAGGAGGTGCAAATTACAGCTCTGAGTCCTTGCTGGACCCACACATCAGCCTGACTAAATGCAGCCTTCTGGAAGCAAATTTTGGTGGGCTGGGAGCAGGAAGCTCGACATGCCTTGCTGCATATGCCTCCTGCCTATCCCCACGGGCAATTAACAGGATCTCTCTTGAGTGATGGGGTTTTGATGGGCTGGGAGGACAGGTTCTTGAACACAGCACAGTTGCTGAGATTTAATTACAGGGCCAGACTGCCACTTTCCCAGCACTGGCACTCAGGTGGAAGACTGGGGGCAGTGGGTGCCAGAGCTGCCTGGGCTCCCGCTGCCTGTCCACATCACCCCACTTACCCCCTTTGCCACAGTCCCTCTCATTTTGCACAGCAGAAGGAAAACACCACATGGGCCATTTACCCCTCTGCTGACTTTTCCTGAAAAGCTGCTAAGCTGTGAAAGCAACCAGGGAGGCTGCTAGGAACCTTTACATTCAGCATCTATGGGAATCAGGCCCCCTGGATACACTCATAACCATGGTGCCTCCACATACAGTGGGACCAGACCCCACTGTTTCCATGGGAGCTGAGAGAGGCTGCAGTCTTGCCCACGCCTCTCTCCAAGCAGAGGCCTGTGACTCCTGTGTCCTACCACCTTTTCCTCTGTCTCAGCAGAGAGCAAGGAGATCATCTTTTCTGATGATCTCTGGGGATTCTGCAATACATGATGAACTTGAGCTTAAGCTTGTGCACACTCTCCATGTCAAGGAAGAAATCTAACATGGAATTGTGAGTTGTTTTCCCACATGACTGAGAACCAGACGTAGCTCTGTTTGCTAGTCCTTGGTTTTAATTACCTGTCCTGCACAGAGTACATGCTGCCCAAGGTCACTCCAGCCCCTCGTCCCCTGAGAAGCATGTGAAACATGAGTGACTCAAGCTCTCTGTTGAGAGAAAAACATCCAGGCCAATCATAAGGAATGGCTATTTATTACAAATTTCAGCAGGTCGGCGCCTAAGACCTAATGCCACGGAGGTCCATGAGCAGCCAGCAAGCATGACAGACAGAGGAATCTGGCTGGAATTCAGTTTTCATGGCTTGAGTAAGGTGGGTGATACTTATAGTATTGGAAGTCTTCTAGTGGCTTTTTCTGTATTTCTTAAAGATAAAATTAAAGAAGGAAAAAAATAATTAATGTGGAATGGAAAAAAAAGCCCAAACCCAAAACCCCAGAGCTCTGTGTTAATCACAAATATTTACCAGCAGCAAGGGACATCTCCATGCTGCTCACACAAGCAATGGGCATCACATTCTTACAGTAACCCATCAGAATTATTATTATTTAATTATGTTATTACTGCAGATGCAGAGGGAAATCTTAATTCTCTACTGCCCAAGAAGAAGAAATTGCTTTTGTGACAAAATCACACACATTCTCCTGTGTAAGAACATTGGAGATTATAAAAAGAGGGCAGGTGGGTGGGAAGGCAAAGAGGAAGAAGGTGGAACTAAATTAGAATGAGGTTATGATATATTAACGTCAGAGAATAATTTTGGAGCTATAATACCTCCTTTTATTAAGAGTCTTCTGCATTACTATTTCATCCAGCCTCAAGCAGTCCTGCTGAAAGGGAAACTGGCGAGTAAATGGAAAAAGGCAAAGGCAAAGAAACCCCACCTAAGATGCGAGTGTAGGGAAAACAACAGGAAATGTCTTTGGAGTAGTGCACAGCAATGAAGGAGCTGGAAGGAAAGCAGACATGGCTTCACATGAACACTGAGACATCTGACCTACTGAGCTGCGTTTCATAAAGCTGCTATGAGTGTGCTTCATAAACACAGCACTTCTGTAGGCATATGAGTGTATCACATGAGAAATGACAGATTAAAGAGTCCACTAAATAAAACTATACAAAGTCCCACAGAACTGGGAGTATAAGAAACAGAAACTAAGACAACCCCACCATATGAAACCTATCCTCCTGATTCTGGTGTATGAAACTTGGGCATATATGTTTCTAGCAGCTGCAGACTGGTTGATCCCAAGTGCACACAGGTATCAGCCAGTCAATACAAAGGACCACACACTGGCAAGAAATGATGTAGCATTGCCAACTGGTCAATAAATTCAGCAACGCTGCAGTTGTGGTCAGTGGTTCACCAAAGCCTGGTGCTGTCTAAACACGCTCACCTGAGCACTGGCCCCATGCAGAGGAGGTTTGGAAAGTCAGGGAATCACTGTGTATCATGAGGAACATTGCTGAGTACCCTCTGTGCAGATGGCAGGAGCCACACACTCACTCTATGCTACTGTTTCAAGAAGCTCTACACAGTTGGTAGCATCTGTCCCAAGGGTCATCAAAAAAGGAACAAAAAAAATCCCAGAATTTGGCCCTGATCAGCAATGTATTTAAAAAAAAAAAAATAATAATAAATCAATTATTTTGGCAGGAGTCCCATAATCCAGCTATAGATAAAAGGCTTGATTCTGTTTCCAGTCGCGCAAGAGTGAACCAGAGCAATGCTTTTCCTATCCACACAGTAACAAGCATGTTAAGCTCACGAACGTGAATGCAGGATGCAACACAGAATCCACAGGAGTTTTATCAAAGGAAGAAGGGAGAGAACCCACAACAAAGAAGTTGTATCCACACTTTGAAGTTGTTATGTGAAATTCAAAGAAAATTCATGAGACAAAGTCACAAGACAGAGAGAGAGGGTCAACTGACATAATACCCCCGGCATCCGAATACCTCCTACGCACTTCAAGTGAGTAGTTCTGAAATCCCTTTAGTTTCCTATGCTAGAAAGCAGATCACAGCAGTGCTCAAATCTGTACAAGGGATGAACCAGGTGCCAGGATCTGAAGCACCCCTGCTTCAAGCACCACTTCATGCTGAAGTGCTGCATCCTGTGTGCTGAGCAGGTCCCTCCATTCCTTGCCACCTCTTTGAGCTGATGGCTGGACTGGTACCTGATACACCTGGCATAGCAAGGCAGGGAAAACCCCAGCACAAACAAGGCCAGCAGCCATGCACAGAAACCAAGCACAGCTAAAAAGCCAAGAGTAACAGTTCACCTGAAAAGTGATTTTTTCCTCTCCTGTTAAATGGATGGCTGGAGATACCAGTCACAAGCACTTTTGCTGTCCACAGCACCCATCCTTTCCAGAGAGCCTTGGTTCATAACATGTATTGTCACTGTCAGCCCTAAGCTGTTGTCTTCGCCAGCAGCTCAGTAATCATCTTCAGTGACTGAATTTTACCTGTACTGAGCTCCCTAACAGTAGGTCAGGCCACTCATAACCAGCTGAGAGTGGTTTCTCTTACATGAAGCCACATTATAATCACATGGTTGGGTCACATGAAGCACAACAAACTTCTGCTCATTCCTCAGAGCAGACCCTGAAACCTGACACAAACAGTTGCTTCTTCCTTAAAACAAACCTGATCTGAGCTTTTCACCTTCTCTCCCTGTTGCCTAAACACAGCAGAGCTGAGACTGCCCAGCAGGGAAACACTCAGCATAAGACAAGTCCTTTCCCTCAAACTTCTAAAAAGACTTTTGCTGATCCTCAGAGCTGTCCTTACCCTTTGCGTCCCCTGGAGACAAGTCCACATTCATGCCCCCTCTCCAGAGGAGGAACAGCTTGACAGACTCATGTTATCACCACCCACTGTGCCGAAATTACCTCTGTATTTTCTAGGAAGCTATAAACGAATGTAGTCAGAAACCTTTAAAAAGATCTTACTTTAAATGCATGTGCATTTCCTGGCTTTAGAGGGACGCAAAGCATTGCAGAAGACATCTGTGGAACATTTTTTGCCTTCTCCCATACTCTTAACATCTTGAAGTTTGCATTAGCTTTGAGACAACATCTGCATTTCAGAGGTCTTCTCATACCCGAGCTGAAAGGCTGCTTGATGCCAGCTGGTTTGCTGCTGCATGCTCAGCTTTCCCACACCCTCTTGTGAGTCCCTGGCAACACCCAGGATACACTTTTCATCCCTGGCAGTTGTAGAGAGTAGCTATTATAGAATTGTTTAGGTTGGAAAAGGCCTTTAAGATTAACGAGTCCAACTGTTAACCCAGTACTGCCAAGTCCAGCACTAAACCACGTCCCCAAGCGCCACATCTACACATCTTTAAAAACTTCTGGGAATAGTGATTGCAGTCACTTCCTTGGACAGCCTTTTCCAACGGCTGACAACCTTTTCAGTGGAGAATTTTTTTCTAATATCCACTCTAAACCTCCCTTGTGCAACTTGAGGCTATTTCCTCTTATCCTATTGCTTGTTACTTGGGAGAAGAGACCGATATCTTCCTCACTACAACCTCTTTTAAGGTAGTGGTAGAGATCAATAAGGCCTCCCCTGAGTCTCCTTTTTCTCCAGGCCAAACAATCCCAGCTCCCACATCTGCTCCTCAGAAGACTTGTTCTCTATATCCTTTATCCACTTTGTTACCTTTCTCTGGGTACCTCAGTGTCTGTCTTTTAGTGAGGAACCCAAAACCGAACATAGTATTTAAAGTGCATCCTCAACAGTGACACATATAGGGGGATGGTCACTTCCCTAGTACTGCTGGCCACACTGTTTCTGATACAGGCCAGATGCTATTGGCCTTCTTGGCACACTGCTGGTTCATACTCAGCTGGCTATCAGCAAACACCCCCAGGTCCTTTTCTGCGAGCAGCTTTCCAGCCACTCTTCCCCAATCCTGGAGCCTGCATGGAATTGTTGTGGCCTAAGTGCAGTGCCCAGCACTGAATCTTGCTGAACCTCATACAATTGGCCTTGACCCATCTATCCAAGCCATGGCTGTACAGCCAGTTTTTCCCCAGAGAATACTGTGATAAATGGTTTCAAAGGCTTTACTGAAGTCTAGATAGAAAGCATCCACATCATTATTTTGCAAACAGAGCTGTGGGAATCAACCCTCTGCTTATTCGGCCAACTCTCCCTTTCACAGCTTTGTTGAGCTTATTGATTTCATTGTACTCATAGACTAAAGCTGACATTTCCTTATCAGAATGGACTAAACACCTGCTTTATTTCAGCCTACACATCACTCCCAAGAAATAACACAGTGACCCAGAAAAACCAGAAGTATCTTAGTCATCAACCACCCTAGATTTGCTATACCTCACACTTCAGAATCCCTTGGAATGACATCTTCATCATCCAAGGTTTGGGGCTTTTTAGAAATAAGTTGAAATGTTGGGCATACCAAACTAAAATAAAAGTGAAAAAACAATCCCAACATGAAAAAAATTAAGCAGTGTGATTCATGACAGACACCAGACATAGCTGTCATGCTGGTTTTGCACTGGGGTAAATGGACTGACAGCTGTAGAGACACTCATCATCCATATTCATGTCAGCAATATCCAGACTGAATAGAGCATATGCAGTTTTCAAGCTGACATTTTCAGCCAGCTCCTTCCTCCCAGCTGCATTTAACTGGACCCTGAGTTAAGTGCTGTCAGACACTGTGCACAGGAAGCTCACTTTTCTGGAGTGCTAACACTACAGCAAGACTACAAGCTGCTATAAATCACTTAGAGGTGCACTTGTTATTGGCTCATTCCTCTTGAAATGCTTGGAAAGGCCTCTCCCCCTGTATGACAGTTCACAGGATCAAAACCTCCCTTTGCAAACACTAACACACCTAAGTAAATTTACTTTCAGGACTAGCTCTAATAAAGCCAATGATGCACTCAAATTCTCAGTAGTGCTCTCATTTGCAGGATCAGAAGCTTCAAGAGCCTTTTAATTTTATAACAGAGGGAGAAGGTACTCAAGAACAGTGATTTCCCTGGAGCTGCTCACCTTAGCACTAGGCCTGGAATTTAACACTGAAACAGAGGAAAAACTGCTCAAGATGCAAGGTCAAAATCTGACCCTTGCTTCCTGTCTATCACTTGCTGAAATCACCAGGCACCCAAGTATGCAAGGGTGGAACATTTGTGCCAAGAAGCAATCATATGTGAGGAGAAGACAACTTGTATGTTTCTGCCTTTTGTCTGGATGACTGACCAGGTTCTCCCCCAGGAGGATCTCCAAAGCACAGTCAACAGTGGTAACAGAGAGCTAACATGCAAACCCTACTGTGTAGACCCATGTCATTAACTCAGCAGTGCTGAGGGTTAACAGTCTCACCACCAGCACATACTGCATCCAGGCCAGAGGAATATACAGCAACACCTAATTTTTCAGAAACATGTAGGTTTTTGAGGCCTCTGCTGACCATAACATAACAATGATGAACCAGTGCCAGCCCAGTCCACCCAGTCTACTTCAACTGGAGTTCAACAAGACAAGTGGTGAGGAAAAATTTTGCCATGTATCATCTCCATGAAGCAACACTTCCAGAAACACCTGTTTTATCTGACCCCATCAAAGAGCTTTTTATCTACACAGAATCTGAGTATCACAGGTGAAACAAGTAATAAAACCACACATGCCAGATCCTTAAAGTGGTGGACATGAGCTGGGAGGAGAGGAGGTTTATGTTAGGGAAGTCAAGGCTAACCAGAAACCTTCTAACAAACTGCCAATGCTGGTTTGCTCCCATAAAAGAAGACATATGAATATGCTTTGTTTTGCCTTGCTATCAGCTTTCTGCTGCTGCATCCAGCAAGGCAGGAAGAAATGAATACAAATCCACAGCACCTCTTCACTAGTAAGCTCTTGGCAAAAGTCATCAGAGCTGCTTGGGCTACTAATCCACTTGCCATCTGGCCAAGCAGCAGGAGCTATGAAACTATGCACAGATAAGGTGGTAGTAGACACTTTCAAATGAATACTCAGATTTTTGAAGTTTGTATCCTCTTGTTTGGATAACCAGCTCTTTTTTCACTTTCTTCCCACTCCTTTTAGTAAATTGGGCCCCTGCACTTTAGTAGAACCCCCATAGATACCTTTATAAATCCTACAAGGCATGGAGTACCTGTGAAATACCTCGTTGCATGAATATCATGGGAAATCTGGAAATCTGAGAGTTATAGATTTAATAAGTATCAAAGGCCCACACAGGTGTTAGAGGCCACTAATCCTGGCCACATAACAGGAATACTCTCCAGCCCTGAAGTCCCAGTTAACCCCCACTGCTAATGGTGGTGGTGGTCCCTGAGGTGGTGAGGACATGGCCCCTAAATCACTTAATCTTCTTGAAATCCCACCTTATGGCCCAAACATAACTTAGCTGCCTTTAAAAGTCAAACCATCTAGGATCTAAACGTTACCTCTTCTGTGCCTACAAGCAGTTTGTGCCACAGGGCAGGGAAGCAGCACATGGCAGACACAGCAGCCCCACACTGTATATACATACAGACAGGCAATTCAGTGGATGCTTTCTCACCCTCAACTGCATGGTATATACATATCCTACAAATGACTTGCAGACCCACTTTATTTTTCTGCTGTGAAGTTTATCTCTTTCACCTTCAGAGCCTGCAGCTAACGAGTTGTGCCACTCCATCATTTTTATAGAAGCACTCTCCTGTGGGCCATTAAAAATCACCCAGTGGCAGTTTCTCAATAGCTTCCAGTCGGGTTCGAAACCACCGCAGATGTCTGAAAACATGAGACTTGATTCCAAACTCATTCACATTGGATTTACTTTGTTTAAATTAAATTTACTGACTTTGATGAAGTGTTGCTCCAGCTTCACATGGAACATCAAGTGAGGCTGGCTCTGTGTAGTTTTTCATACAGTGATTCACACTAAGCGAGTCCACTTAACTATGAAAACATCTATTTTAAATGACTAATTTCCATGACAAATTAAAAGCTGCTCATCTTAACACATCCAGACTGAAAAATCACCATCATAACCCTAACAGCAGAAGCCTCTTTCCAAGAGCCACACTTTCTTTAGCTCTGAAATAGCAGGAGATTAGCAAAAAGCCTCACCAGTGACAGACTGTCTCCATTATGAAGTGTTAGATATGAGAGCAGTTGGAATTAATGACTTTTCCCTGGAAAGCTTTGGACTCTTTATGACAGACCATAAGCAATATCCCTCATCTTCTGCAACTGCAGAGTGTCCCTACAGAATTCAGGTGCTGCTGAGGAATTCAGCAGGTTGGACTGCAAAGGTCAGATCCACAGCTGGCATAAATCAGCACAACTCTGCTGACTTCCATGGAAGTGCAGGTGAAAATCTTGCCAGAAGAGATGTTTTTATGCACTGCAAAGAAAAGTGCCCAGGAAGCAAACCATCAGCTGGCTAAAAGCTAATTTGCTCCATTGAAGTCACTGCCAGATGCCTCAGAAGTTGATGGCAAAACTGACAGTGACAGGCATGGACATGCTCTGCTTACAGAACTGAGTTTTGTTTGTGACCACCTATTGCTGAGTGGCAGTTTGTAACTTACTTCCTCTACTGAGCTTCTGGGAATAGTAGAACAGCAGCAACAGAGCAGTAAACAAACACATATGCAAGTGTATCTAATTGGTATGCTTGAGAAGAGAGCAAGGATATTGAAATGAAAAGACAAAAACTGCCTTTGCCCAAGCTTGCCCTTGGTGACTTTGCTGAAGAGATCAGCCCTCAGTTTCTGCATACTCCCTTCACCTTCCCTGTCCTTGCATCCAGCCACCATGACAGCCACAGTCGCTAGGTCACCCTCTCCTCACCTGCATCTGGTAACAAGGAGGCAGAACCAGAGGATACGCACTGCAGCCTCAGAGATAAAGTCAAACCCATGGCACCATTTCCAGAAGATACCACGTCCCTTGTTAAAGAATCTTGCTTTAAAGTGTCACTATAAAGCAGAAGGGTGCTGCTGGGCATTTTCTGCAGGCAGCTAGCAGAACCACGTATTTTAATATCGGGTGGCTTAGGATTTTCTCAAAATCAGCCATTTTGAACATGTCAAATGGAGCACCCAGAATTTAAAGCACTAATGTTACCAGCCACTTTAAAACACTGGTCCTTGATTATGAAGGAGTACAGCTGTACCAGAAGACACAGAAGCTCCTCATGGGAATGATTTGATCTTCAGATTAAAAAGGTAGGAGCCCAGCAATACTTACTTACATGGCTTTCAAACGAAGTTGAAAAGAAAATAGAGGCCGTGGCTAGCAGTAGCAAGGAACAAACTTCTCATTAGTGGGCTGTGCCAGATTCTTTATCTAAAAATAGTCCGTTCAGCAGCTTTTGAAAACACACCATCATGTTTAATTGGGATGCCACATTATGTGCTAAAGAACAAACAGGAATATTGCACCTCTCTTCTGCAATGGCTGAATCTGAGCTAGGTCTAAAATCACTTTAGAACATTAGAACTAATGGGCTAAGTTGAACACAGAACTTGAGGACGTGAACAGGTTTCTGCCCCCTCCTTTTCTGGCAATGTCTCAATAAAAACCAGAATCAGCATCAGTTAGTATTAATTTACACAATTAAAGAGGCAGTCGGATAACAGGCACAGAAGATGACCAGAACAAGAACCTTAACAAGAGCATATGGCAACGTTTTAGTAACATTAGGTCCTTACCAATAAAGTCCAAATAAACAAGCCTCCCATCTTTGTCCCAGTGCTCCTCCAGTGGGAAGTAACACATATTCCCCAACTCTCAAAGGAGAATACTGCTGCAAGAGCTGGTTATTTCTGTGTTAGAGCCATTTGTAAATGATGACTTCATTTGTGGGCACAAAGGTTGATGTTGTAAAGTAAATAAAAATGCTCTTTAACTGCATCTTTCTGAAGGCATCAATACTTTGCAACATCAATGTCTCTTTTATTCAGGAAAAACTGCAGGTCATGTTTCAGCTAAGCAGCCCTTTGCTGACATTTCCCAGCTGAAGGCTTTAATAGGCAAAAAGTAGAGGGAATTTTCATATATTTGTTGTTGGAAAGAGCTTTTGTATAGAGGACTTCTAGATGCCACATAAATATTGCAGGGTTTTATTGATTTCTAGACCAGGAACTATACAGACAAAAAGCAACGAAAGTCCCTTTACACCGATAAAGCCTGGTATTGTTTCTTAGCTGGATTAAAGTGGAGTCACTTAAAAGAGGAGAAGCGATTTCATTCTTTATGACCTTAAAGCTAAAAACAGCTTAAGGAAATTATCTATTTTATCGTGTATCCACACCAGCTTGAATCTCTAGCAAATATACCTGTCAACATACACTCAATACTACATTAGTGGCCTGTTACAAGCATACTTCAGCTGTGGTTAAACATCAAGTTTCCTTGCCAAATTGGATGCAAAGTTAAAAAGAAAACAGGTCTTTTTTCCCCTGCTCCTCTGAAGATTTCACCATGGAAATGCTAATGGAAATCTGAAGAGCTCTAGAAGCTACCACATAGCAAAGGGTGGATGGAAGCTAAAGTAAATTATGCTCCAGAAGTCATGCAATTTGTCAAAAAACCTCCAGGATCAAGATGTGCTAAACCAAATTATTTAGAAGAATATAGAGCTTTGTGTATCAGCAACTCCAGCACTTACTGATACGCCTCACAACATTCCCCACCAGGTAATACACACTGTAAGATTCGCCAGTCAGGTGAAGTCTCAGAGAAAACACAGCTTCAAACCGTGCTGCTGACCCCCTCTAGCCTCTGGTACTTAAAGTACAGCTTTCACACTCAGCTTGGGACAGGGTTTTTGCTGTGGTTTCCCCTGCAAGGAAGAGATGCCAAGCCTTTGGAAGCCTGAGCCTTACACCTCTGATATCTTTTTGGCGTTTTAATACAATTGACATCTAATGAACTTACACATGACCTTCATGGGTAGCACTCTGGGTATGTCTGTCTCATTCACCCCATATACCACATCTAAACACAAACATGCCAAAAGAATTATAGTTACAATATTGCAGCAGTGTGTTTTCAAAAAATAGCCAGATTAACTATTCTGTTCTGAGGACACGTGCAGAGCAATGAGCTAACTATACACCCACCCATCTGAACGCTGACTACGGAGTTTATTCATCCTGGTTGCAAAAATCATAAATAGAACAGGAAGGTGAATCAGAGGGTACAGTTTTATGGCTATAATTTTGCTTCCCTCTTCAGATCAGATGGCTGAGCCAAAAGAATTAAAGCCCATCAGACATCACACTGGATATGTGCTCAAAACATTCAGTAAGTATAATACTCAATATATGGCAAACTGAATATTTAAAGGAAGATTTTGCAGGCTCCTGTTTCTTATGCATATAACCACGCTAAGGAGCAGGTTTGAAGAATAAATATTAAAGAATTCCTGATTTAAGTGTTCAACTGTACAGCTTTGAGATTTTATCTCCTTTGAGCTGCCTTTAACTAGCTGAGGCATTTAACAGCTCAAGGTTTGCTTTCTCCTGAACTTCCAAAGAATTGTTGAGACTGAGAAGGAATCACTAGTTTTGCTGTGTCTGTGATTTACTCCAGAAACAGCACACAGCAAAATCAGATTCACCAGGAGGCTGCGATTGCCCGTTACTTGACAGGTGGGTTTATTACCAGACATGGCAATTTACAGACACAATCTGACATTTTGAAATACCTGTTCTCATACTGCTGTAAATTTCTCACTGCAACTTACATTACATTTAGGAAACAATTCAGAAAGGTCTAAAAATCAACCTGACTCCAGCTGCTTCAATGTCCCTTAAATCAAGACTATTTCATGTTAAGCAAGGAGGCAATGAATCTGAAGAGCTGGAATTTTGAGAAGGAGCTGTTTCTCTTAAGCCCTGTAGAAAGGCAGGAGGGAAGCAGGTTTGCAGGCCTTCCCTCCAGCTCTCAGTTTCCCCAACATTCTGCATGGAAACCAAACACAAATCTTGGTCACCTTGCAAGTACCAGGGGTGTAATCTCAGCATCAGTGCTAACAGCCCCACTGACTGCAGCAGAGCAAAATTTCACACCAAGCAAGATGAGCAGAATACAAATCCAATGAAGTGGCAGTGAACTTCTTCCTCCTTCCATCAATACTGGGATCTTGGAATCAGTAACAAAGAGCTGCCACTCTCCCAGCTCTTGTGAAAGGACAAAGACCCTCCTTACTAGGTATAATGCAGTGTCACTAGGAAAGGCTAGTCCCTGGTCTGTAAGCACTGCTACATTGACATAGTGCTTCTTGACCCAGCTTAAGGATTTCTGAAAGCTGTTAAGTGACACTAACCACCATTGTGAATGCATAAAATTGCAGTCTTGGCTTTGTGAAGTCAATGACAAATTCTTGCAGGGTTGAGCATAGAAATAAGAAGTCTTCCTGGTGCAGACTACCAAGCCACTGGTAGTCCACAATAGCAGGTAATACCCAGATGTGTTTTGGTGGAAGAACTTAAGTATATCACTGCATGGGGTAAAATGGCTGTGGATTCATGACTGAGTCTTTACCTTCTGTTGCACTACTCAATTATATTACATATTATTTGCATTATATTCATAGTTTACTATCATACTAATAATCCCTATTGCATTGAGCTCCATTGTCTAGCAATTGCCTACAAAGGATTCCCAGGAATTGGTGCAAGAAGTGGTAAGCTAAGACTTCTCCATTTCATAGGTGTGGATCACTGTTATATTGCCTTGTCCTCTCCCTAGCAAGAACAGTGGAGGGCTCCTTTTGTCCTCCACTTGTGCTCTGGGGCAGTAGTAAGACTCTTCATTTGCACAGCGCCCAATGAAATGAGAGCCTGATGCTTGGGAGGGTTTGTGGAGCACGGTTACTATCCAGTGGGTATATTCCATTAGAAGTTTTACAAGACTCTGCATCACTTACCTCATTCAGCATGAGGAAATAGGCACTAAACACAAAAGGAACATCTTCTGCACCCAGCACCTGCCTTGGCTCACTGCAAGGCAGCACCTTGTTGCCTCTGGGAAAGGAGAAGGCAAAGGAGCTCCCCAGGCTTGAGGAGAGGCTGAAGGACTCCTCTGAGCCTTGGGCAACCTTAGATCTGCCATTCTAACTCTACTGCAGGGTCCCATGAAGCTGAAGGTGATCATTATACATCTCCACATCTCTATAAAACAAGAGCATTGCTCTCCTGTCACGCACTTTCTGCCTCACCTACTTTACAACTCTGATTCCTCAGAAAAAGGACACCCCTTTCTGCAGCATTTGCAGCACCACTGAATCCAAACTGTGCCTGGTCCCTAGGTGAGGCTTTCAAACAAATACCCATGGAAATCTTTCATAAACAATTAAATATACACACACCCTGTAACTGGGAATATGCTGCAGGATCCTCCCAGAGCTCCCCAGAATTCCGCAGCAAACCCAAAGAAGATTAAATACTTGGAGCAGAAGGCAACATTGTTATTTCAAGGTAAAAGCTGACGTGCCAAATCTTGTCTTCCTGCTAAATGAAGAAGGAAGACATTTGCATGTTTTTTCTAAGAGAACATGTATGAAGCTCTGCAATGCCTCTGCAAAACTCTCCAGCTTTGACAAAATAACATTTTGACTGAATTGTTATTTTACCCACAGTGTTCTCACTAACTCCATTCCAGCTACAATTAAGTTAAACATTACATCTCCAATCCTTTTTCCTGTTCTGTAACCATCATAAAGGATTTCTTTTAAAAGACACAGCCTTTTTTGGTCTTTTGTAAGACACTATTAAATCTGCATTCTCACTTCATAGTACAGTTAGAAGCAATTTTATTAAAGTATTTATGATTATGACGGGCATAATATGAAAATGATCCATCTCTCCTTTTTCTACTGATTCATAATATGAGAACAGTAGTTCAAGCAATGAAATTACCAGCACGCCAGTGTCAAACAAATGAAAGATGCCACTTTACACAGCACGAGGGCAACTTATGGAATTTCCTACTGTAAGATGTCTAAATGTCAGACAGGGCTGAGTGGAAATGCAATTGCACAGCATGGTTATGAATGGTTCAAACACTGCAAAAGCATGGGGATGCCATTCCTGTAGTGAGATACTCAGGATGTATTTTCCCGCCTGTGAAGGTAGAAGAGGGACATGAATCCCCATTTATTCCTACAACAGGAGCTCCATCATGCTGTAATTAGAAAATTGCCCAAGCTTAAAGTGACATTTTTTATGCAGGCACAATTTTCCTGTTTATCATTTCTAAGATGCCAAATTGGACTTCGATGGCCTGATTTCAGAGTTCCTACCTTCAAATGCTAATTATAGTAGGTATTAGTGCTAGCACTACTGCTATTCTGTACAGCAAACTTCATACCACAAGGTAATGAGTGACAAACATGCAATCCAATCTGGAAAAGAGGGCATTTTGCAAGCCCTTACACCTCGACATATTCCACAAACATAGAAGTAAATTCACAATCAGAAATGTGAGACATAACATAAGGCTCAACTTTCAGCTGAAAGTGGGTGCTCTCAATCCCTAGGGACACCTCTGGGGCTGCAGGTGAGTAAGGTGAGGCCAGGCTGGTATCTGAACAACAATTACTGAGAAAGCGGTTGCACACCCACTGCATTACAGTGCAGGTCACAGGCAGAAGCTGGACACAGCAGAAAGCGGCCTACTGCATCAATGGTTAATGCACCTGACTTAGCCAGTATAGAAACAGTGTTGCTAACCACTTCTTAAATTCTTGAAGTACTTTACTTTCCCTGAAATGCAGAAATGAGAAGTGATCTAGTTGATTTCCTCTTGTACATCTAGCTCCAAAGGATGTAATTTACTTCCTTCAGAAATGTCTATAAGAAGTGTTAAAGAGGCTCAAAACTTCAGGACAGAAGCCACAGCACCATCTGGTATGTGAAACGAGAGACAACAGCCCCTCTGAATGGCAGCTGCAATGAAATGAAGAATCATTATAGTTGCTACACAGCTCTTTACATTTCCTTCTCTGCTGCTGATGGCTAAGAACCCCCCTGAAGACAAGGTGACAAACTCTGATGAAAGTTCTCATCATGCCCTCTAAAACTGGGCATACATTTCATTATGGGATGGGGAGCTGTATGGTATACAGTGACAAGATTCACAAGGACAAACACATACAAGAAAACAGAGGTGGTATTCTGAAAGCAAGAATCACTCTAGTTTGCTCCAGTTTGATTAGTACCTGATAGAAACCAGGAGAACAAATGCAACTAGATCTGGTGAAAATCATGATCAAAATCACAAAAAGCTTCCTTCATTCCTTTAAACTGATAATATGTGTCCAGCTTCCATGTTACATTAGGAATATGCACTCTGGAGAAAGAACATAATGAATTCCTGTAGTACCCAAGTCAATGGGCTTACCTTCCACAAGGAAAATAAACAAAATCAAATCACAAGCCTAGTATCATGATGTTTGCATGATAATGCGTTGCTTTCATTGCTTGCCATTTTGCTTTCATTGCTTGCCATTTTGCTTTCATTGCATCATTTCTTGTTAACATGTATTTATGCACACTAAAGATTACATAAAAGTCATTCTGCAAAGATAACACACAGTCAGATTTAGAAGGGTGAAATCAAATAATCCCATCAGCTTTGCATTTAGTACCCAGCTAGAAAAAGGAACAAGATCTACAACATCCTTTCTTGTTTACCTACTGTAATTGCTTTTGGGCTTTCTTGCAAGTGGATTTGCTGAGAAACATTGTTTTCTTTCCAGTAAAGTCGGCTTTCATCCCAACGCAGAAGGTTTTGTGGCCAGAGACAATAACAGACACAGAAAAAGGTAAGCTTTTAAGGCTTTAGGCCAATGCCTCTGCTCTTTCCCTGTACAGAACAGACAAAGAGATGCAGAGAGGAAAGAAGGTAGAAACAAGTACTGAAGTAAATTCTAAGTTAGGCTAAATCATCCATTCAAGAGTACCAAGTCTGGCTGCAATTTTGAGGTGGTCATGATCATAGGAACAAGGAGCTTCAAACCACTTATACTGGGGCTAGCACAGAGAACTGTCCTTCCTCTTTTTATGTGACTTGCCGGGCCCCAGTGGGCTCGTATGGCCAGGTTTGGCACTGCAAAGCCTCTTTGGCAAGATTCAGCTGCTGGCAATGAATCGCACTCATGTTTGGTAGTATAATAAGTCACGTCCTCTCTTCTAGCTAACTGCAAGGATTCCTCTATGGATTACATCCCACGTCTACTAGATTATTGGTTTGGCTCGGGTAAAGATGCTCTTTATCTACATTGTTAAAGCAAGCGAGAGGTGCAGGGTAGCAGCAGTTGAAAACATGCTAAGTGCATTTTAAGGCTCTTCTGTCTGGAGAAGTGCCAACTGAAATTGAATCACAAGGGTATTTTCCTATAAAGCCACATCAGAAACCCACATACAAGCTACATCTGGCTATATTTTCCTAGTGAAAGAAACTGTGTTTGTTCCTCAGGCTATTGCCCCCCAGGATTGTTTCCAGGGTTTTCAAATTACATGAGTAACTACATTCTTCTAAGTCTTTGCATCCTCTTCCTAATTAAAACATCTCTCAGACTTATCAAAGCAGAGATATTAGCATACTGGGCCAGCTACCTTTTATTTCTAATAATTCCCTGCACACCCAAAGAGAAAGCCAGGGAAAGGGAAAGAAAAAATAGGGGGTGGGGAGCGAGGGAGAAGGAAGGAGGGGGGGAACAGAGACACAGGCACCATCTCTTATATCCAAATCAAATCTTTTTTAGTAGGTTTTTCCTAAGCTCCCCCTATCCTTACTGGCCATCTCACTATTTTACAAAGCTGTCACCATATGTGAGCTATTTGGCTCCAGGGAGAAAATTATCAAGATGAAAGAATTACTTACTCCACTTCTATCAACCTCGTGAATCATTCATGTTCCTTACCTGAATCACAGCCAGCTGCAGTATCTGTCACATTCTGGATTTAAGCCATGCACGATGTAACACTTACCAATGATCATTCAAAATACTCTATTAACCCGCCTTCAAATACACACATTGTGTGTTAGCACACAGTATAGGAAAAAACAATTTATTGTACAGTTCAACATCTAGCTGAAGTGCCATAGTTTTAGCTGAATGCTATACAGCCTTCTCTACAGGCAAGGAGTGACTTTATTTATCCTTAGATATAGCTCTTGAAAAATAATAAGACACCATTTTCCCCTGGACTTTAGTAACAGCAGGTTTTAGATTCTCAAATGAAAACTGCAGTAGGTGGAAACTAGGAGTAAGGAAGCCTGTACCTATGATCAGCAGAATAAGCCTCACCGAGGATGCTTACGCACCCACAAACAGTTGTCAGCTATGCAAAATATCATCTAAAGCTCACAAAAGTTGCTGTGAATGCTTCAAGTTCACCTTGCAACCTATTTAAACTCAGTTCAGCAGAATCTGGATGAAGTTTTATGTTGTGTAACAGGAAAACTAGCACTCTGGAGTATACAGTACACACCTCCATGACCCCCCTTATAAATCAGCTGTATATCCTCAGAAATTCTCTCTCCAAACAAAACCTCATCACTTAAACTCAAACAGATACTGCTGCAAGGCTAATTAAGATGTTTTATAACTAAGCTGCTGTCATATTTACATACCTCAGCAGGTCAACTCTGTGCCCTGGGGCTTTTGTGTTGGTGCTGAACACGTTGCTCCTGCCAGCACAGGTCTCACCAAGGCAGAGCAAGGCCAGCATGTATTCAGTTACCTAAACTTTTATTGCAGTAATGGGATTACAGAGAAGACTGGTTCAAAGCTGAAATAAAGCATTCGTTTAAAGCCATTAAAAATAGTTACTTTGCTGTCAGATTATTAATCGTCTGTCATAATATTCTTAGAGGTGATTATAAGAAGTATATTTCTGTGTAGTCAGAACGCCCTTCTGTCAGACACCGCGGTAAATGAAGAGCCAGCAATAGAAACACTGCCACCTCTTGTTCATCACCAGGCAGACAGCTGCCATGCACGCATTCGAAACCCGGCAAGCAGCAGATTACCTGCTTTAAACCTTCAGGACAGAGACGCTCTCTAACGCGGCTTTATCTCACTTTTGGGGTAAAGGTACACATTGCTCAGCCAACGCAGGATAAGTCATTAAACCACAGCAACCTGCTTTGGAGCCTGAGCTCTGTCAAACCCTGTCTCTTTCAGATGCATGGTGCACTGAAATGCTTCATTGCTGTAGCACCAGAGACAGCAGCAGGTACTCCAGCAACACAAAAGCAGACTTAGTCCTGGGAGACCATGGGAAGATGCAGTGTGAAATGCTACAAACCCCAACACATTTGCTTCACGCAGAAGTCGTTGCTAAATCTCCCATGAAAACATAGAACAAAGCACCATGTCCTGAGCCTGGTGCTGGTGCCCCAGAGGCACTGAACACCCAGACTCCAGGTCCACCTGCAGAAGAGCTTCACTCCCAGTCCCTATGGACACAAGCAGGCAGGGGCTGGGCAGCAGCACCCACTGTCACCCTTTGGAGACCATAAAACACAGATTTCTAGTGAAAACTCCAGCATCTCACTCACTGGAAATGAGTAATTTCTGTCATACTATTTGCCAGTCAGTTAATAGCTTCTTTTCCCCCTGATTAATACCAATAGGATCATAGTAAGGGCAAGAGTACATTTTATGCCTGAGCTGGTTAATTTTCATGATTATTTCACAAGGCACCTGGGTCTGCTACCGAGGCATCAGTGTATTCATCACACTTCAGTGGCACATAATGAAGGCGTAAACGAATGCTGCAGGTTTGGGGATTCTAGTTCAGGGGGAATAAGAAATGGTGTCAATGGAACAAGTGACCTGTTCCAAATTTCTGGTTATATGGGAGAAAAATGTTAAAAAAGAAAAAAAAAAGCGAAGAATATTAAAAGACAGTCATCTTAAAATAGTATGTCCTTGAAAAAGATGTTGATTCACTTCAGGTAAGACTTCCACACTATTAAACAAAAACTATGTTAAACTCCCAAAAGTAAATCCAAATAAACACCACAGATCCAGCTCCTGAAAGTCTGGGTATTTTTGATGTACCCCATCTGCACTGGAAGCAGCTATCAACAGATACCTCTAACACCTTGTCACAGACCATAAATTCATTGAGATTCTGGTTTCCAAACATTTCTGAACTTACAAACCCAGCTCTTTGGCACAATGGCTGGGTTAAAATGTTTGGGTTTATTTAGGAGGAGGACATTGCCCCTGTATTTGCAAGCAGCATTAGCAGGCTGATTTAAGTAGGACTCCAAAGGAAAATAAAACTTGCTGATAGCAACCACCACCAACATCACAGTTTGCTGCTTGAGGAAGGAAACCACAAGGAACAGAGAAACTTTTACCTTCTCTGATGGTGCATTTTTCATACCCTTGCTGGGCAGCTTCCTCACAGACTTCTAACACACTGCATGAGAGAAACCCACCATTTCTCACTTCTTCAGAGCAGCCCCATCATGACAAAGGCTGCCAATGTGCCCATTTCACTTCAGAAGAGCTTTTTTCCCCATCTTTTTCTCCTCAGAAAAGCCCAAGCACTACCTCACCCCACAGGCCCCCACACCCTCAGGCGCCATTTTATGTCCTTCTCCACCCATCTCCCTAGCCTCGCACCAGCAAATGGCCGCCGGCCGCAGGTGTAACTGACCTGCACTCCTGCATCTTTCCAAGCCCAGATCCAGCGTGGATGTCATGATTCAGGTCGGGAGAGGTGGGAGGAAGGTAGAAGTCCTCAGGATCGTGGCTTGCAGGCCCCCACTGAGGGGACAGTGATCCCCAGGCAGTCCCCACCACTTGTGAGCACACCAAGGGCTCTTTCTGTGGTATGACCACCCCCTGCCTGCCTGGGCAATATGGGGCTGAGGGCTGGCTGAGGAGAGGCGCACACCTGAGCCCACTTGGGCAATCAGGCAATCCGGGACGGACACCACACCTGCATCTAAACCACACCCTGCACCTGCACTTCATAACGCTGCTCACGCACCCACACCACCTGGTGCTCCTCAATCACCTCCTGCTCCTCCATCACCTCCTGCACCCACACCACCCCCTGCTCCTCCATCACCTCCTGCTCCTCCATCACCTCCTGCACCCACACCATCTTCTCCCCTGCTCACAGTCCTGCATGTGCACCCAGAAATCCTGACTCCACACAGTGAAATTCAAACAAAAGCCTCCCTCAAGGTAGATGCTAGAGACCATGAGTGAACCCTGTGTGCCCGTGAGGTGCCTCTGCCCAGGGTGAAAGACCCCTGCCAAGCCAGCTGTCCCCTGAGTGACTGCTCAGTGGCTTTCCCACAGCATATGAAGGAACCATGAGGGCTCAAACTATGTGAATTTACCAAGTTTCTCTTTTGTGTTTCTCTGTGTTCAGATTTTACCTCAGGAAGTACACGGTACTTTTTGTTATGCTAAACTGCAATTATCTATGAAAAATGACATTTGTTAAGTCATCTTTGCTGACATGTCTTAACCTTCTTAATACATATGTAATTCTCACCTCCCTCCTGCACCTCCATTAACTTGACTGGCATTACAGGGAAGCCTCAGCCTTTCCTGGGTCCTGCAATTAGTGCTGCCACGCTGCAAAGCGGGTCCAACAGCCCCTCAAAACCACCCTGATGTGGGGGTCCTTTGTGGAGGGACTGACTGTGGTGCCATCCCAGAACAGTGCTGCTCATTCCCTGCCATAGGAAAAAGAAAAGCTAATGAGCAGAAGCAGTGCCATTATTCCAGGTCTATGTTTGTTAGTAGTCAACCAGGTAATTAAATACCCATGGAGGTTTGCTCACCTCTTCTTTGAACACACCCCAAAAAGCTGGAGTTTGACGCTCTTCTGCACATGCATGATATGAGGGATCGGGCTTCCGGTTGAAGCTAATGCAGGTCAAGCCTCTTATCTAGCTGAAAAACAACAGTAAGATCCATAGCAGGAGAGGTTTGGGTTACTAAAATAATCTCTGGGCTGGTGGGATGGGGCATAATGACTTCTGGTGACTTGGTTTTGAAACCAAATTCAATTCTCAAATGATTTCCAGTTGTGGTTTGGTTTTGTTTTGGGGTTTTCTTAATACCAGGGTAGTCAACATTGGGAAAAATGATCCAGGCAAGCAATAAGTTATCTCTGTCTTCAAGACAAAACCAAACACTTTCATGGATTTATGGAGTTGTGCACAACTTATTAGGCTCCACACAGGCTTTAGTGGATGGAACTCAGTTAACAGCAGCATGCAGAGGGTAAGAGCAAATGGTTTCTGCTGGCTGCTCCACACTACAAGATTATCACAGCAAGTTTCCTGTCCAGCACCCCTCTAGACTCACATTAAACACCTTTCCCATCACCTGGGGTCTCCATGCTGGGGTGGGTGAAACAGGGCAGCATTCTTACACAAATCCCATGTTCCTATCATTCCACATTTCATTCCTCCTCCCCTTTCACACCACAAAGAAGCGCCAGGAGCTCACCTTTCCTATGGGACTCAGCTGTGGTGTGTGGGTTCCTCACAGCCTACACCCCAGTTAAGCAGCAGTGTGGTACCACAGAAACAGACCCACAGGGGAAGCAGCCAGCACCGAGGATGTGGCAGCCCCATCACACGTGTTTTGCAGGGTGGTTGTGCTGCCATAGAGGAAGACTGACCCTCACACGACAGAGAGGAAGCACATTAACTGCACTCCCGGAGCACAACTCCCAGTGTGGCCTCCCCAAACCCTGCTCACATGCTGCGAGGTGACCCAGCAACGGGAGCTGAAGCTGCTCGAGTGCTGGCAACTGGGAGATTCACTTCAAAAGCGCACTTATGACCCCAGCTGAAATCACAGCATCACAGAATGCTCTGGGTTGGAGGCGACCATTAAAGAGTATCTAGTCCAAGCCCCTGCCACGGGCAGGCACAAACGCTCATGTCAATGTACCCAGAAACACTTTCAAAGCAGAAATCAATTAGAACTGGTGGAATTAAATTAATCTCTGTGAATAATTTAGCTGCTACATTTTGCATTAATTGTTGGATAATTTATTCACAAATACATCTCCTCCATTATTTGACCTTTGCTGCAAAGTAATGAATGCTATTTGGCAAATAATTTACTGTACAATATTTATATGAATACATCAATTCTGAATATATTTCCCTATTAGCCCATTACTTCAAAATTCACCGTTCCAGTGATCTCAGCATAGACAGCATTCAGCCGTCTTTTACAAGTTATTCCTATTGCCTGGTCTGGTTTATCCTAATTCAAATGTGTCAGGGTATATTCCAAAATATTTCATCTGGATAAAGCCTGATCTCTTTGAATAAACACAAGGATGTGCAGGCAGGCACAGTAGTGGGTAGCTGGACCAGGGAGCAGCAGCAAACATGGGAAACATTCAGACACAGGTTTTGGGGCATCTGTGAGTACCCAAAATCTCACTGAGATCTAACAGGCACTAAATACATAATTCCAAGGCTCTTAGGAAAACCATGGCCTCTCCTGAAACCCTTTTTATCTCTGTAGTACAATGACATAACCTACTGTTTATTTAAGCACCAGGGCAGCAGACTTCGCATAGTTAGAGTCACAGCCTAGAACACGGACAAAACCCATGCTGCTTTTCAGACATCTTGTTACTTGGGTATTTAGGATAAGCAGGTGGAAAACTGGCTGCAAATATCTGCTTGAAATACATGTGATCAACACACACCTCAGAAACCTTTCCGAAAAGACCCTTTGCTCACTCCTCTTGGACACGAGCAACACCAGCAAACCACCAAGAAATTATGCTGGCTTCAACTGTGCCATCTGGACAGCAGTAGAGAAGCAGCAAGGTACAGCTCTACACATCCAAATACCATGAAACAACATTAAAACCCCTAGACAATACATACTTGAGAGGACATTTGGTTCACAGATTTACAGTAAGCATATGAAACTTCTTTTCCTCTAACCATGCTCTCATGACTTTCAGTCCAGCAGCTCTCCTAACCAAAAGCACCAGGTGAACACAAGCTATACCAGCCCTTTTGTTATTTAACAAAAAACATTCCTGTAAAGACAAAACCTGGTGGGTTTGAGCCTTTTCTTCATTTCACCAAACAAACTGCTTGTTGGGCTGTCATTGGTGGACTTGTGATTTTCCATGATCATAAATCAATCAATCACCTGGGACAAGGACCAGAATCAAAGGGATTCACACTCTTCTAAGCCCCTTTTCAGCAGCGCTATGTCTAGATACTGTGGAGCTTATCCATGCTGCAACAATCTCTCCATGGCCTAGTATTCTCTGCTGGGGAAGGAAACACAGGAAAATCCTCGTATTCTGTAATTTAATAGCACCATTGCAGGTTGAATCACTTCAGACTGCACCTCTGGGAAAGGGTGTAAAGAAGAGAGAGAGCACTGTGTACATTTGGGATGATTTCATCTCCTTCATCCAGAGAGTAAATGCTGACTGAGACAAAACCTTTATCCTTCAGGGATCATATATATATTCTCTGTCTTTCTTGTACCTTTTCCATGCTGTGTCCTGAGCAGAGAAAAACCAATCATTTTCTTCCCAGATTTTGAGCTTCTCTTGCCCTGAGTGTGAATAGATACCTGCTTTGTATCATTCATTCAAGTTCAGATGGAAAAGAAGAGATTATCTATCCCACATACACCCACAGATGGACTTGGTTACAAGACCCAATTGCCAGCTTGCAGCCAGCTCTGAACACAGACACAAGGCTAAAAACTCGGAAAGCCATCGCTAGTACCATCCCTTATACACATCATAGATGTGTAATTAGATGATGGATCTTGATCTTCACACAACAGGAGTCAGGTGTACGTTTAATTTCTTTTCCTTCACGTGCATTGTTTTTCTGTTCTTTATTACTTCAGTTTTAATTTGTCGTGTCCATTATTCCCTTCTAAACAATTCATCTTGTAACATATTTGCAGATGGAGGATGCTGAGGGGAGGCAGAGGGAGTTGCCACTCTCATTTCTGCACCTGCTTGCTTACACTTACAGCACAGTCCTTTTCCATGCTCATTCTCTCATGTCTCTTTCAATTATAGGCAGTTTTCTTCAAAATGTCATCTCTAAGTAGTTCCCAAGGAAAGGTTAGCTGCTCTTTCTCCCCTGCATTCCTCTCTTCCAAAGATACCATTAATGGTATTCCTTGGGATGCCTTCGGATTACCTTAGGATGCTCTTCTCCCAGTACAGACTACCTATTTGGCATTTGTTTTCTTATTCCCTGTATTGGGTTTGCATGGCATTCCCAGAAAATATTTTTTTCTGAATTAGAATTATTTACATAAAGCTGCATTGTTTGGAAAACTCGCACCAGTGGCAAAGGCCTTTTTTGGGGGGTAATCACAAGACACATAGGTCTTGAGATACTCCAGTCTAAAGGACACATTCCAGTTGTTCAATTCCATTTGCTCCCAGTCATGGCTACAAACGATGCACTGCTCTCAGTTCTGGATCTGTGGACAGCTAATGAGTAGGAAGCCCTGAACTGAGGTTCCTGGCTGCATCACAAAATACTCTTTTTTATAAGCCAGAAATGATTGCACAGTGGTGAGCAATGTTTCAGCTGGGTTTACTTGACCTGCTAGTGCTCACTCTCACAGTGGCCATGATCATGGACAGTGTAATGTCGTGTAACATCTTATTCCCTCCATAACAAGAAAACTATGCTGATCCACTTCTTTACCTGGCACAAGCAAATCCTGGGCTATGAGTTTCATTTAGTACACAGTGAGAATTACTCAGCCTTCATTTGTTACTAGCTAGGTTTTTTCCAGCTCTGTTTTCTGAAGACACTGAGGACAAGTAGCCATCAGTCTCTTGAGCAGCTTCCTTCCTTCCTGGGAAGGTCAGGACGCCCTTGGTTGTGACTGGATTGACACAGGAGGCTTCACAGCACTCAGCATCTATTTCTCCATCCCACATTTGTCTGCGTCCTTCCTTGTTCTCCCATAACTCTTATCACCTGGGATGGTTTTGACAATTCTTTCCTACATGCTCAATCTGATTTACTTTCCTTATATTTCCCCACGGACTTCAATTGCTGTTCATGCCCCATTTAGTTTCCTTTTAGAGAGAACACCGTTTGGTATAAATGTAGTGTCCTCAGCCCCTGGAACAGGAAGAGGAGAGGAGTATGGAGCAATTTCAAGGCTGCTCGACTTCTTTGGCTCTTTTTTCACTTCCATGCTGCTCTTCAGGATCCCCCACTAGACCTACTGAATTTAGATAGATCACCTATTTGATTTCTTCTCCTTTCATGCATTCTTTGCATTGTCTCCTTGAAAACATCTCTCAGTCACAGCTTTTGTCCCCTTGTGCTCAGCAGCGAGATGTCGCATGCTTTCAACAACACAACATCACCTTGCAAAATGGAAAAGTAAGAAAAGAAATACAAAGAGAAGCCAGTAAAGAGCATCAAGTCCTATAAAAAAGCAGGAGGTGTTTCTTAATCACCAGCTGCTTTGAATGACTTGGTTTATTTCCCTTTTTTCTGGCCACCAAATGCTCAGCTGACAGCACGACAATGGTTTCTCATTACCTTCAGGGAGACTGGCACTACTCAAAGCAGTGGGAGCAAATGCATTGCCCATGCCCAAAAGCATTGAGATGAGAAATTCAGGGCTTCAGAGTCCCACTTGATTGTCAGATACGTGCAATTCACTTTGTTATGCAGTCTGGCCTTTTCCTCTCTACTTCTGCCTAGTCTGCTGTGTATTTTGCTTCAGTGATACAGCAAACACCTGAAGCCCCATGTGACAGATGGCATTGAAGAGGCTTATTTACAAATGCTCACATTTTTCCAGGTGAAATTTCCTGATCCAAGATAGAAAATAGGGGGGAGCCTTATAATAAACACCAAACCAGTAACTCTGGAGTGTCCCCTATTGAGGCCAGTCCTCCACTGCTCTTCCGGGCTGCTCTGACAACCCTATAAACCATCAGTGCAAATGAGCTGGATTGGAGCATCTTGAAGAAGTGTCTCTGGGAGGCAGGGTTTAGAAATGCACACATGTAGGAGGATCTATGCTTTAGGCTGGCTCCTCTAAACAGAGTAATTTTGATTATCTTTGGGCTTCTCTGAAATCAATGGGAACTGCATCCTCCTTCCCTTTACAGAAAGCCATTGTATATTACACTTAATCTGATTAGGTAGTATGCGGGGGAAAAAGCCAGATGTGCTTCTAGGGGCTTTAAATATGTACTTTTAAACAGTGTTTAAACAGAACACTCTTTATATCAACCCACTTTAATATGAGGTAAAGCAGTTTTAAGCAGTCACTTTAAAATACCACACAGTTAATATATTATTGCAGCCCCCTTGCTATGAAGACACCTTACAGAGGAAAAACCTTTCTGAGCAAAACCTACTGTCTGCAAATCGTAATCTACTGACTCTGAAAGTGTTAAAGAATTACAGCAATAGAGATTTAAGATTATCGAGCAAGGAAATGAGCCTTGAAATCAGTATCACAGTGTATTTGGTTACAATTTCATTTCTGAGGGGAATTATATGTAAAAAAAAAAGGAAAATCACATAAATCTTTTCAAATAAGGAAAGTCATACTGGGGAATCAGGGTGGGATTATGTCTCCTGGCCATTATTTCCATCCAGAGGACTTTATTTTGCAAAGCGGATGAATAACCTTACCCACATGAGCAATGAAAAGCCAATTCATCACTTTAAATCAATGGTCCCAGCTGACTTAACTGAGCCGCCTTGAAAAAGGCCCCTAGGGCTACACTGTGATGGTGGAGGCTGTCCTGGTTATGGTGTTTGGTCAAAGCAAGGATCAGAACCCTATATGATATGTTTGTTTGCCAATGGGAGTAGGTGTGAACACAAAGACTGGCATTAATGAGAGAGGGCAAATTGTAACCCAGCCTTGTAGTTCGGGTATTTGTCCCATGTCAACAAAACCAAACCTAACATTTAACTAGTGAGTCTGATGCTATCTCCCCAAAAAGGTCAAGATGAGAAGCATGAGGAGATGTTGAAGAGAAGGTTAAAACTGAGATAAAGGTATAAGTAACCATGACTGTTTGGGAGAAGAATCCCACTATATGGCCAAGCTCTATGTGTTGTAGCAGGACCGAAACTAAAACGAGGTAAATTGTCATTTGCATTAGGTAATATGCTTAAGTGATCAATAAGGAACAGGAATAATTTGCTAAAGGATTTACAGACACCCAAGAGAAGATGATGCATTTACAAGTGTGTCCTGACAAGGAGAATCGTTCATTTTTGCAAATGGCTGGACAGTGGCATTCAGGACTATTTTGCCAGCTCTATGATTTGCTTCTTCATGGTGGCCTTTGTCACCTGATATTGAGAAAACCAAGGCAAGGTTATATTTTGTTGCTGCTTTCATGTGTTCTCTTTACTACTAGCTTTTGAGGTATCTGCTGCCAGCTGGGGAACTCTTAGGTTAAGTGTTGCTGCCAAGTGCAAAAACTCTGGACCCTTTTCTACACCCTCAGTCCCACTCAAGCTCTTATGAATTTCTTCAAGGCTAAAATTCTAAAGGGTACACAAAGCACAGTTGATGAAGTAATACCATGGAGGCTATCAGATTATCTTATATAGAATAATACCCATCCACATTGCTATATCCAGTGCAAAATGGCTCATCTATAGCCCAAAGACCAGTAGGAAATGAAGATAACAAGCAGCAATAGTAAAAGCCTACCTTCCTGGACAAGTATGGCGCTTGTTTCACACTAACCAGCATATACTGCATGAGATCTACCTGATGCTGCTCATTTGGTCAGATCATCTGATCAGAGACCTACAGAGCCAATTCCTACATTTGAGAAAAGGATAATGATTAACTCATTGCAGAAGCATCTCACCTTCTAAAATCATGAAAATCTAGAACAGCTCAAACCTCCTCACTAATGATTACAGGAGTTTTAATCACTTCCCTTTTGAAATTCAAATTGGACGCAACGCTTGAGCACCTATAATTATCTTTATGGAAGTGAAGATTACCATCAGGTCAGGGCACTTTACATGCATTAGGCAGAGAAATTTAAAGATTCAGGGCCCCAGACCTGAAAAGGCACAGGCTGGGATTCAAACTAAGATTCACATTTGCACTGATGAAGATTGTTAACTACAGGAACGCAGGAATGTGATGGATTCACCTCTGCACTGACTAAAGAGTGAATGATTTTGCCAATGGTCTGCTGTAGCTCATACGTAACACAGGAGCAAACCAGGATTTAAATGACCTTTTTCACTTGGTGTTATACATGATGTCCAAACAATTGCAATGGCTGCCTTTACTGTTAACAAAATTTAGATGCTTCATCATAGAATAAGCCTTAAAAGAGGAAGTGATATTGTTAAACTCTAGAGGTCAGCTGAAAACACCAGTGCATGGCATACAGCTAGTTTTAAGATTAAATTGTAAAACTAGTATGTAAATATCGTACTATCATTCATGATTCAAAAAGAGCCAGGAGGACAGGAACCATAATAGCAACAGGTATGAGCTGTAATTGTATCACTAGCCATCCTTTCTGTCTCTAATAAAGTACTGGAGTTTAGTTCAGCAGGAAAAGCTGATGCTACTCTGGTTGATGTTGTAGTACAAAGGAAGTAGAGAATCCTCATCTGCAGATAAAAGAAACATAAGCTCTAATGAAGACATGCTTAAGAAAAGACCCCCCTCCAAGTCTAATAGCCTGAAGGCATCTTAACTGAACTGTCTGAGAATGAAAACCAATCTGTTTAATTAATGCTGAGCTCTAATCGTTAGCAGCAATTACAGAACAAAACCTATCTCAAGACAGGGATTCATGCACTAGGAAATTAGATGCAATAGACAAGACCATAATTAAAGAGCTTAACATATTTGTTTCTGGAACATAATCTGCTAAATTTATGCTTGTGTAAATGCAGGATTGTATCCTTCAACTGTGGCATGGGTGAACTATCTGGGCTGGTGATCTACGTGATGTTGGACTTCCAACATGATCTGTTATGTTCACTGCTATGGTTTGCTTCTATGCCCATGATGAAGCCAGAAGCTGTTATTTCTCCTGCTTTTCTTATAACTGTTTTGACTTACCTGGTCACTGAGTCAGCATTTTGTGAGTAGTATGAGCCATAGCATGAGGAGCAGCTGCTCAGTCCCTTCTGAAGCAGCAATGAGAAGGCATCAAATGAAGTCAGGAAGTAACAAGTTCAGAATATATGAAGGGAGAGATACTTCAAATATTGCAGAAGGGTACAGATACGACAATATATAGAGATTCCAAAAGTGATGAAATATCAACATCATGGATGCAAAAGGAAATATAATACCTCTGAGTTGGAAGTTGGAGCTCCAAATGCCAGAAAACAGCATGGAGACTAAGGAAGTGGGGAATGATTGCCTTGTTCCTGAGCTCTTACCAACTCATGTGCCCAGTGCTGACTATGGCTGCACATAAGACAGAGTCCTTTCAAGGCCACCCATTTACTTGGGGATTTTGAGGTTGGGCCTGTCTTTTTCATTTCTCCTCCTTCTTTTTTCCACACCCCACTGGGGTTCACTATAATACTTTCCAACAGCTGAGTACCATGGTTACTTGGTGGATTTATGTCATTTCATGGCAAATGGCAAGCACTGGGACCATTTGCCTTGTCAGTGGCACACTTCCATCTCCACTACACCTTGAGCCCTTTGGCTTGTGCTGGTGCAAAGCTGAGAGAGCACGTCTGTCTAGCGGTGCAGCAATCTTCACTTCCAGATACCTGCAGAGCTCCCTTGCTCTCCCCTTTTCTCCCAGCACCTTCGTTCCCAGGTGCCATTCTCCCTCCTTCAATTCCAAGCCTAACAGAAAAGACTGAGCAGTCCAATTGTTATCATAAGCAAACAAACCAAAGGGATCATTTTCTTGTCTGACTCCGATCTCTGCAACGTGCAAAGCTTCCACCTTCTGCTGAATTATGGTCCCCAGACATCAAACTTCAGCAGTGTCTCAGAGAGATATAGTATTTGATGTTATCAAGAAACTGCTGAGCTGCTGTGGCTGATACACTACCCACAAAGCACCCACACAGCCTAATGCACCACCCTGGATTAGCTTACTCACTCCCTCCCCAGCTCTTTAAGATGCTTCCTCCATTCAGGTCATTTGACCAGGACTGTTTGCCTCAGCTTGCTATGCAAGGCAGAAGCCCTTCCTCTCCCTCCCTCTCTGGTTACATTTGCTCAAATCCTCCCTTCCCAAAAAATCAGAGCAGGATTTTGCTCAGTCCATCTTCCCCCTTCTGTCTCCTGCTCCCTGTTCGCAGCACAAAAGCTTTCCTTTGTCAGATTTGTTGGCCTGTGACTGACAAGCAATTACAATAAGTAATTTCATTTCAGCGAAAGATAATAAAACGTGATACCATAACTACCCACAGAGCCTGCAAAGTCTTCATGTTCACTCTAATAACCTGGTGAGATGCTGTTAATCTTGACAGAGGCTGCCCAGCAGGTGCTGGGGAGCCGAATCTTCATATTCTTTCACTGCTTGATGATCCTTCCATAGGGAAAGCTCTAAGCTGTTAAAATGCAATGGCCCTGCTCTATTTTTTAATTACATGTAGTTTATTAGAGGCACAATCAGATGCATAGCTAATCCCAGATCCCGCCCTACTTTACCAGAGAGGGAAAGGGAGGTCTGACTCATATAGGCTCTCACAATCTGGGATGCATGGAGCTGTTTCCCTCTGGGAGACAGAGGCGTTGAAGGGAAATGTGCAGCGGAGTGGGAACTCTGTTGTTTCCAAATGCAGATGATTTTTACTGATACTTCCCTCCCCTGCCCACGGACCCCTTTGACACAAGTTGCCTTTGCTTTCACATATTCCTCCTAAAGCCAAGATGTGCCAAGGAAAGACTGGTGCTGATTTACCATTCAGTCTGTTTGTCCCCTCAGGACCAGAGCGCAAATGAGCTGAGTAGGGGTGAAGCGACAGATGCACTTGGTGCCAAAGAATTATGGGCCTTCCCCTTGCAGAAAACCTGCATTTACCAACACTGCAGAAACAATACTAACTTTCCTTGAGATGCCACCCCTGAGTGCACATCAGCAGGAGAGAAGGAGCAGGGTTCAGCCAGACAGGTCTCCACAGCATCAGTGGTACTTTTTAGACAACTCTATCTGCAAAATGTCTGTAACCACAAACACACCATAATGGAGGTGAGAGGGTAGAGAGTTCTCATAGAGAGGGCTAGCTCAGGGACTAAAGTGTGAGGGTGCTCTTTTTAAAGAGGGAAAGCCAGAGGAGCTGCTGCTAGAACTTGTCCACTTGGGAAGCAAGATAAATGGGAGGGCCAGCATGTTCCTCACTCAAATCCACCTGGCTGCTGTTAGGTGGTGTCTTGCTCTTTCTAAGCCCACAACTGCAATTAAATTGTTTTCCAAGCTCTTGAAAAGTAACTGGAATGCTCAGAAATGCTCGGAAGGAAATGACAACAATAATTGTGATATGACTGTTTTCATCCTCCAACGATAACAGGTGGGTTCTAAGTTAAAACCTACGATACTAGCTCTTTAGAAAGGAAGCTGTATATGGCCCAGCTCTCACTCCTTCCCAAACTGAGGTGTGGAAAAGGCATGAGCATCATTTCAGTCTTCTATTCTTCAACCAATATACACCCAGACCCTGTTGAATTTCAAGGGAACTCAGTATTCAAGCTGGAGAACATTCCTCTGCAACACATACCATGGACATCTCAGAGAGTTAATGTCTCTTCCCTACTGTCACCTCTTTACAGCTAAATGGAGCTTTAGAAGAGAGGAGTAATGTCTATGTTGAAGATAGCTGAGCGGTGTTTTTCTCCCAACATTGTTCAAAGCAAAACTGCAAGATGTTCCTACTATTGTCTGCAAATCTACTTACATTACATCCTTAAACACACTTCCCTTTATCCCAGAGGGCCTTCTTGAGTTTAGTGAAAATGGGAAAAAACTGAAATTCCATATTTCTTTAATATTGAGAACATGGGAAATAAATAACTTTGGGCTTTGTCTCCTCCAAGAAGAGAGGTGATGTAAGAGCAAGCTAAGTGCAGCTGACTTACCTGGGGTTCAGAAGTATGGGCCAAACCAATAAAAGAGCCTCTTGCATCAAATGAAAAGGTCAAGAGTATAAAGATGTGATCTCAGCGGGGAAGAGAGCCAAGAAAACAGTTCACTATTTAAATAGCTGATTAAACAAAATATAATGAGGGCTAACTTGGCCCCTTTCCCAGGGTTCATAAACCCACACAAAGAACCTCCTTTGGGGGCAGTACAGCCTGACACGTGCCTCACTTAAATCAGGCCATTTAAACAGCTGACCTTTTTCAGTGTCAGCTTCTGCTTGTTCACAGACCCACGGCTCTTTCTGAAGCTAACCTTTCCTTCTGCTGCCTGCCTGCTTGCATTGTGTCTTCCCCACCTTGAGATGCAGCAGGAGCCAAATTAAATAAACCAGAATTACAACAGAAGTTCCAGGAAACCCTTTGCTGCACTTTTATTTCCCCAGGTCCCATTTCCTGAGCAACAGCCTGCCTCACCCGGCCTTGAAGGGCTGGGGAGCCCAGCTCCCTCTGGTTTGCAAATCCCAAACTGCAGAAGATGAATCTGTGCTTCAAGGGAAGCATTGCACAGAGCTAATCCAGACAGGAGGTGATGTGCCCTGTTCTCATCAAGCTCTCAAGTACACTAGAGCTTCATTTTGGACAACTTCAGCAGCCTGCTGTGCTCTCCAGTGGACTGCTACCAGGGCCCCACTGCTCTGCTAAACCTGAGGAACAGATTTCCAGCAGCAAATTAAATCACTTGGGCACAAGCCCACCTTCACCTGCTTCATAGCTTCCAGACAGGTGGCTTATATTGTATCAGCCTATTGCTCATGTAGAATTGGCTTTTCATGTCTATATTGGCCATACAGACATGTGATCCATATGGTATGGACCACAAAGAACACCTTGTTTAAAAAGAGAGGTTCCCATTAGAGAAGAGTCTGCAGGATCAGAACCATGAACAGCAAGAGGAAGAGTAGGCAAAGGGATGGAATAGCTGTAACTGCATGTCTTTGTCTAAAAAACCCCACTGAGGTCTTTGCATTGCCTACAGGAGGCTCTGGATCAGAATTTGGTTTGGGAAGAAGGGGAGAATTGCAGCTATCAAAAGCTTTCACTGGAGTGAAACAATGACTTGAGCACAAAAGCTGGAGTTAATGAAGGGACAAATTATGATGCACTGCTAAGGGAGACATGTACATTTATCCTGCACAATGTGTTGTGCAGGAGGTACCTCACTTCCAAGTTGTCTGGATACTTCTGCTTTATTCTGATTCCTGATTAGTCAGAATTGATCATGCAGACGTGGCTGGTTTTGCACTCTTCAGAGGAACACCAGGGTCAAACACTTTCAGAGGAACAGAGTGAGCGCAGTCCTAAACAAACAGGCCAATTCCAACAGTGCTGAACAAGGCTGATGGAGAGGAGTTTGTGGCTTCTGTATCAGAGCCCCTGGGAAATGTCTCAGGAGTCTTTATTATCCCCATTACACTGGCGGCATAGATGGATCCGTGAGATGGAAGGCCATGAACAAAATGCACATAAACATTGTGGAGCTGCCCAAGGTCAAGGAATAACTCACATCAGCCTTACCAGGCCTGCTGGATTTACCTTTTGTTTCTTCATCCCTCCTGTACGAAATCCCTTTAAACTGTACCTGCTGCATGGCAGTATCAGAATGCCCACATGAAAACTAACCCTCCTGGCTGCTAGTTTTGCATTCACTTAGTCTTCCTTCCAGAGAATCACATCCCCAAACTGGAAAGACCAGAAGAAAGCTACTGGTAGATTTCAGCCCATTAGTTCAAAGGTAAAGAGTAAGATAGATGGAAACTCCATTTCCGAGGCTAGCTGGGGAAACCTCGGGGTGCCTTAGGACTTGTGAGCAGGCAACATCATTTGCCAGAATTATCTGCAATTAGAAGGTGGACTTCACCCTTCAATGGAGAATAGCATGGAGAATAGCATGACTGCCTCTCAGTTGCAACCTTTTAGCTGCCTGTCCTGATTTGCACCTTACAAAGCTCTTTTCTACTAACCACCCAGCAAAGCCTGCCCTTGCACACTGTCCTAGTGCTCATGAGTCTCAGTCACAGTACTCAGGCTGCTGGATGGAGACTGTATGATTCACAAGGAAACTACTCAGAAAAATAGGTGAACTTACCCACGTCTGAGGGCACAGAAGGCACATCCTCGTGTCTGAGTGGCTCAGCACACCATGCCGTGATACAGATCTGCTTGCTCACCACCACTCAAGATCAGAGACTCTGGATATAAAGCACCTGGCACAAAAGGAATGAAGTAGTGCAGAAAAATGAATTCATCAACTATTTAGAAGGTTTGAACTCTTTTAAGGGATAAAAACATATGTACTTTTATTGACATCAATGAATTATCAAGAGTTAATAACCTAGAGACTCAAACGTTCTTAAGAACACTTACCTCCTCCAGGGTTGCAGGAGACCCTGATTTCCCTGTGGGACAGGGGCAATCCTGAACTTGAACAGACCCAAGTAGTGCATTGGGGACCATCCCAATTTTCCTGAATTTCCATGGACCTCTTCTCCACTAAGTTTAATTTGTCTTGGTACCATGTGGCACTGGAAGGAAGGAAGCTGGTATCAGAGTCATGAAAGAAACAAACGCTATTACCCACCTCCAGTTCAAGCCCCATCTCTGTCCGGCTCCTGGTCCCACTGCAGGGCAGTTACAGCTCCACAAGCTGCCCACCTTGGGGAGGATTGGCAGGTTAAAACCAGCCAGACATCAGCCTGAGCCAGTTTTCAATGTCTGATATAGAGAAAAAAAGGACACATTGCTTTCACCTTCCCACTTGGAGATGGAGGTAGCCCCATCTCCACTTCTCTCCTCATCCCAAGACCAGACCACATCTCCAAACTCAAGCAACGACAGACTCCAAAATGTAGATTCAGCACATTGTGCAAAAGACCTCGACTTACACATCAGCATAATGGCATTCCTCCTCTCAGGAAAAGATTCTGATAGCCCAGAACAAGCTATTCACAGAGGTGAAGAGACCTCCCTCTTAGGCCTTTAACAACATTCTCTCGGCCATCAGAAGAGATGAGCAGGAAGAACTCGCTTGTGCCTAGGCTTGCAGAGTCTGCTTTTTTCTGGTGTGGTTTGCTTTCAAGCTCACTTATATAACATTTATTTATCACAGCCACACAGGCTAATTCATGTATATGTATTTAGTAGAAAAACATCTGAATTAATGTTCCCAGCTTGTTTACTTTTGAAGGACTGAATGCCCCCTCAGGAAGACACACTGATCTTAAAGGAGGCCGTTCTCTGATGAACACTGGTTCCTGCAATATTTATGGCATCTGAAGCCTTTTCTCTACTCTTGATCTTTTGAAATAGAGATCCCAAAGGAGAGTGACAAAGCTCAGACAGTGGAGGAGGGAGAAGAAGTACAAGAGGGGTCCCATTGCTCCGAGTGCAACGTCAAAATGTAAACAGGAAGGTGATCAAGGACTGCAGTCATTTCTAAATTAAGCATTTAAGATGTATAATAATGAATAGGAGAGGAAAAACCCCATTGAATCAAATATCTGCAGCTTTTCTCAGTTTTGCTGCTCAATTCTGCTCATTTAGGCCATATCAGCTGTGATTTTGAGGCCAGCCAAAAGAACTGATGCCAGTGGAAACATCAGAAAGCAAACCCTGCATGGTCTAGCACTTGCCATCTTCCTGATTACTCCACATGGCCATATTTATTATTAAAAATAAAATATTAAATACTTTTCTGGCTTCTTCAGAACTGAGTTTGCACTCCATATGGGCTGAAAGAACGAGGAGTGCACACTTGCTACCCATGTGATGTTCTCCCTCCTCCTCTACCCTGAAGGGAAATCACTGTTCTTTGGCTGGGTTTTGCTTTTATGGTGTAGTAAAGAAAGGAAAAGGCAAAACACGAGCAGAAGGGTCTTAGGGCTAGATGCAGTGCTCCAAAGTCTGAGTTGAAATATATCACTGACCCACTATTTCATCTGTACTCATTTATTTCCCTTAGCGTTCTGCTTCCTCACCATAAACTGAAGTCATTTCTCCTCCCCGGCTTTAAATCACCAAGTGCAGGACTCAGCCCACGTGGACAAGGAGCAAAAGCCCAGTCAGAGAGCAAACAGTTTTGCTGCTGAGGTGGTCCCCACTGTGTGGGAGACCTTCCTCCACACTTTTAGCTTGCTTTATCATGTGCCATGTACAATCATAGGGCTAACCCACCTCATATGTATGAGAAAGGACGGGTGGGCAAGTTATGCTGCACTGTTACCAGCTGTTCCCTTCACATTCTGTTCCCACATGGGAAGTGGGAGTACAAGCAATGAGTAGAAAAACATCTGCTTCTCCCGTTTCCGAAGGACGTGCTATGGTATTCTGCAAAACAGGTAATAAGCAGAGTCATTTGATTCTGTTGAATGAATGAGGTCTGTGAAGCCGTCAGCTTTGAGCTGTGCCCCCTTTCCCTTCCCTCCCTTTTACTGAGAATTCCTTTTGTCAGGAAAATCCATGCTAACAGCAGAAACCACAGCTGAGCCATGGCTGAGGAACGAGGAGGCCAGGATTACAGTGTAAAAGATGCGGTTTTCAATCACAGGGCTTTCCTTCACCTGGCTGAAACAGAATTTGATGGATGATTTCACCAACATAAACTATTCATAGGTGGTGATGTGAGAGAAAAAGCAAAGATTCAGGAAAAATAAAAATATAAGGGTTTTAAAAGTGTTAGCATCAAAACAGGTCTGGAAAGTTTGGTTCCACAGGAGTGACCTGCATCAACTCTTCCTTGCAGGAAGAGAGGATGGAGAGGGGATGTCCAAAGAGGACAATAAGGGGATGACAGAGGTTTTGAAGATCAAGTTGATAAAGAAGTTGATGATGGCACATACGCTCTTGTCTGTGCCTTTTCCACCCACCACCAAGGAGCTGTATCTGTCTGCTATATTAAGATGAGCTACCAGCAGAAAACTTTTCCTATAGATTTACCCAGTGGAACTGATTGCCTCAAGGTATTTTGGTAGCCAAGAGCAAAAGCTTTTTATGAAGCTGTTACAAAACCCATTAGTCATTTCTCTGGGTGACTGGAACCTGTATGCAGTCATAGCCTGTGTGCAATGCATATCCTCAGCTACAAACCTCCTGGTGAGTCTTATTAAGAGAATCCCTCTAATTAGGCAACCAGAGCAGTCAGGTTGTCTCAGGCATCCTGTACTGACCTGAAGCTCTACATCCCCACATCGCAGTAACACGTGCATCCAAGTCCTCTACCCGAAAGGTCCCTCTCAGCTGGACAGAACAGTCTAGATCTCTGTGGCTTCAGATCAAGGGCAAATAGGAAGGATCAGAAGCTGCAGGGACAAAGCCTGGTGCCTGTCAAAGTCAGCCTTGGCATCTCCCTGCATTCATTTTGCTCCACGTCAAGATGAGGGGGAGGGCTGAGATGTACTGTCAGGATTTCTACCTGAAAAAAATGAAAATAACCAATTTCAGGTTAGTTTTTGTTTAGTTATTTGTTGCAGCTTGTCACCAAAGGGCCTCTTTTGGCTGTATAAAGCACTTTAATGGCTTGGTCACGCGGCAGATAGAAGTCAGAGCACTTCTCTCATCGAGATGTTTGTTTTAAAGGGAGATCATAAAAACTGAACCACGGCACAGGCACAACAGGAGAGGTGGGAAAAGCAGTGTTTACCAACCAAGTAGTTCAGCACTGGAGAGATAAACGGACATTTGAGCTCATTTCACTCCATAATGTTATTAGCTATATGAAATTAGACTGTCAAATACAGCTCTATAAAATGCAAAGGGAATGCGAGAGGGCAAGAAGGAGAACAAACACACAGGGGACAAATCACTGTCACTCACAAAGGAGTGCCTGGCAGACTAAGAATTAAGTTCACTCCTCAGGGCAAGCCATCCCCAGCTGTTATAAATACATTTTAATGCCCCTGTCAGCATGCGGGAAGAGCGAGCCAGCCTTCCCCAACGCAGCGTGTCAGGTGTTTTCTGTCATTCAGAGAGCTCCAGAGAGCCACATTTAGACTGCAGCTTTGTCACTTCTCCCTCTAGCAGTGCTAAGGCAGCTCCTTCACCGGCTGCCATTGGAATCACTGGAGCAGGCAGTGATTCTGGAGCAAAGGCAGGCACAGGCTGCTGCCTGCTCCAGCTCTCAGGAAGCAGCGATAACTGGGCAGTGTGGTTGCTGCCTGCTGCTGCCACGCTCTACCTTGTATCACTCCCTGCAAGCAGGGAGTTTGTTGGACTCCTTCAATCCCCCTCTGGGTTGTATTGCAAAATAGGCATCTAATAGACTGCTTGGCTTTCCCTTGGGGACTGTCCTACCACGCTTGGGTGGTAGGGGACAGCAAACCCCTTGTCTGATGGCCAGCCTGCAGGAAACCTCCCTCAGGCTCACCCCAGGAGCCATTCCCAGAGGGAACCAGGTCAAACCTCAGTTCTTGATCAAAAAGCCATGACGTCCCCAGTCCCCAGAGTATGGAGTTACCTCCCTTTCCCCATTAGTCCAAGTTCTACTGCCTTCTCTGAGCTGCAGCTCAGCTACAGACAGCTTTGGGGTTACTGTGAGCTAAACTGGAGCCAGTTCTCTTTGCTGTTGCTTTCTTTTTTGTTTCTGAAGAGCCCTGCAGCACTTTCTTCAGAAACAAATGCCAGGAGGGGCCTTTTCCCCTTGCTGTCACACAGCTCTGCAGTGCTCCTGCTGCCAGCCCAAAACACCATCCCCAGCAAAATGAGAGCCGGTGCTGGGGGTGCTGCCAGGCTCCAAAACGGGGATTGGCTCTGCTTGAGATGAGCAGCTCTCGGGTACAGTTCCATCAACCCAAGAGGGCTGAAACCACATCCCACCTTGTAAAGGCTTTTGGGTTTCTTGCAATGTCTGTTGCCTTTCACTTCCCTCTGAGACATGAGTTTGGCTGCAGGTAAGACCATGACCTCTGAGCAGGTCAGAAATATGCAGTGTTTAGTGCATAGGAGACCAACCACAGGGACAAAATGGGACGTAGCCATGAATAAGCAACCCAAATGGAAGACTCTGGAAGAGAAGCTCATTTCAAATAGAGAGCCTTCTCAGAAGACAAGGCAGCTGTCTCTTCAAGGAGCTGGGCTTACAGGGCAAGGCAAGTTTCACTCTTCCCTTTGAGCTCAACTTGTTCTCTTCTTGACATAAAGCCAGTGGATGACCCGGCCTGTCCTCCCCAGTTACAGCTGTACAACAGCTTGCAAGGTTTTGCTGTAGCCAGAACACTGAAACAAAAAAAAACCCAAACCAACAAGTCTTTGAAGGTCACTGAAACCCTTATCACTGCACAGTTACATCTGGAGAGCAGGGCCCTGCAACTACTTGGATGACAATAAGCAGGAGGTAGCAAACATCCCTTTTGCTGCCAGAGAAAGGCAGCACTCAGCATGAGGCACAGATTCAAAGCCTCAGCCTATTCCTTGCCAGACAGATGTTGCCAAGGTCCCACTGAAGGATGGTAAAAATGAGCTGGCTGCTCTTGCATTGCTACTCCTATTGCTTTGCTGACACGAATATCTGCCCTTGGGTCAAAACTGGTACAAACTGGCACAAACTGGCATCACCTGCTTGAAGCCAACAAAACCAACAGACTACTGCATCAGCTACTAACCTGATCCTGATGATGCCTGGGGCCGAGGGACAGAGGCATCCTTTTGAGGCTTTGTTCCTATGATTTGTTCCATTCTCACTTGATTTCTAAATGGCTCTTGTTTGCCTGCAGTGGGCTCGGCGATAGCTCACGTACAGTAACGTGCCAAGCTACCGCAAAATGTCTCAGGAAGAGATATTTCACTCAGCTCAGCAGCCCTTCAAGGGATGCGTCTGCTGTCAGGCGCGTGTGCTCATCACCCATTGATGCATGGGCCTGTCTCAGAGCAGACTCTGGTTCAGTGCATAACCCCCTGCGAGAGGGAGATTTTATCAGCATTACTGTGGCGGCAGTTCCTTAAAAACCAATGTGGGATCTTTCCAGCAGCACATGCATGCAATTTACAACCTTACAGCCAGCAGCACCGCACCACAGATTACTTAATCCATCATTTCCCGGGAGGGGAAGGCAGTTGTTAAGGCACGAGGAGGTTTCACTTGGGTGAGACCTGGTTATTATCTATAGAAGTAACTGCTTCAGAGAACACACTTTGCTTTCTAAACTTCAGCTGGAAGCAAAATTGCAGCCCCAAAGCCTGAGCCCCCATCCTGTCCCACTCTTAGCTCTACACGGCCAAAGACTTCAATCAGAAATGCCACACCAGTAATTCCACTTACAAACATTCACGAGACACAGAGATTAAGGTAGATTGAGATGAGCTCTTAGGCAGAAGTTCTTCCCTGTGAGGGTGCTGAGGGGCTGGCACAGGGTGCCCAGAGAAGCTGTGGCTGCCCCATCCCTGGCAGT
>JANHGB010052434.1:0-26410 GCA_026283785.1 Coracopsis vasa | reverse complement strand
AGGGTGCCCAGAGAAGCTGTGGCTGCCCCATCCCTGGCAGTGTTCAAGGCCAGGTTGGGCACAGGGGCTTGGAGCAATCTGCTCTAGTGAAAGGTGTCCCTGCCCATGGCAAGGGGTTGGAACCGGATGATCTTAAGGGCCCTTCCAACCGAAACCATTCTATGACTCCCTCCCTTCTCTCCAAACATTGTAAGTAGCCTGATTACAAAATGATCTTAAGTGATTTGGGAGACCATCAATGGTGTGTAGCCAGTTTTATTTCCAAATGAAAGCTAGGTTTTAGAATTGGCAGGGCTCTGGGACCTACTTCTCATCTTTTGTTCTCTGAAGTAGGGGACAGTCTAAGCTGTTTGGGCCTCTGCTGTACCTGTTCGTGTGGCAGATCTGCTGTGAAGTCTGGGGAGGGGTATGGAGTGTGTCATGGGAGAGAGGGAATGGGATCTGCTGCAGCAGAGCCCATGAGAGTCATATGCAGCATGTGCCATGTGGGAGCGTGGGGGCAGCTGGGGTGGAACAGGATGGTTCAGAGAAGTGAGCACCTTTAGCAGTGCTACTGCATGTTAATTTGAGGATCACACAGAATCAGAATATTACCATATTATTATGATGTCATCCCTTATTATTTGCATTATATATTTAACTGTAATTGGTTCAAAGCAGGAATTTCTTACATTTTGTCCTTCACATGCCAGGTGAATGTTTCTGGAAGTCAGATACAATAAAAAATACCAACAAAACTGGCAGGATGTTGTTTTTTTTTTTTTAGAAGTACTAAAGCTTGATTTGATTTACAGGGAATTTTTTGGTTTTTTTTGCTTTACAGGGAATCTTTTCCAAATGACCTCCAGTTCAGTATCTTGATGAGATTTACTGTTGACCAGACCCAAACACCTAGCCTGAAGGTAAGCATTTTCAGTCTTGCGTTGCAAGCAAAAAACTCTTCACTGATAGACATTTGCTTGTCTTAGTCTTTGGATTGTGATTTTTGTGTTGTTAAGAAAGGTTTTCAATTAGTGGATTTTGTTTTTGTAAACTTTCAGACAGTCAAGCCAGCACTGCAGGACCAGCTTCGCTCTTTTTGGAGCTCAAAGGTTTTTGTCTGAATTATTGTCTTTATTCTTAACCCTATGTCAAGCTCTTACAGTGTTTCCAATAATTTTATTTGAATGCATTCATATGCTGCTACTAACCTTTGCAAGAAACTTGAAGCATGCAGTTGTTCAGCCTTAAATATGACACTGGTATGAAAACGTTGGCTGCAAGGGAGAGCTAATAAACCCACAGAACAGTAAAAATGAGCAACAGAAGTGTGGCCGCCTAACATCGAGCTGGTTATGCAAACTCACTCTATCAAGTCTCTTCTAATTTTATGTTTGTGATTTCCCAATCCTGTTTTCCTAGTTCATTTTTCCCTTTTTTCATGTGTTCAGCCTGATAGGTCTTGAATTAATTGAAATTATTTTAATATTAATATGAACTGGAGTTTCCTATATTAAAAATCAGCTGCCTTTGTGGTGCACTTCCTTTCCTGAAAGCCGTGTGTAGTTTTATAATTACACACACTTTTACATAAGAATCTCTAGTCTGGAGACCTGCCAGCATAACTGCAAATGGAAAATGTATTCTGTAGTATATTTACAGTGCCAAAGAGAGTCGATTTTAGGATAAATGCATCAAATCCTAAGCAGATTTACAAGTGTTGTAAATGGGGAAATAACAAGCATATGATAACTGGCATTTTCTGCTCTATCCTGCACGAAATATTTTTACATGGTTTGATACTGCACAAGAATATGACTTTTCCCAAGTGACGTTGAACTTAAAGTCACATGAATATGCCTTTTTTTGTCTACAATACAGTAAAACTTACATTTTTAAGCTTTTGAGGACAGTTGATACGTTGACCACTGTTGCTTCGTGTGTTAAAAAGGGACTGCTGTCATTTATTGAAGACAGCAAATGAGGTAGTAAAAATCAGTTTGTTGTTTAAATAAATCCTTGGAACAAATTTGGTTTGGTTTTGTTTCACTTGGTTTTCCTCCCCAGGAAGGTGAATTTGGTGGTGGAGATGTTCTTTTTTCCATGCAGTAGTACAGCTGGTAAACACGTGTCAACCAGGTTTCAAAGTCTGAGAGTATAGATTTGGAATGAGATATGGACTCCTACTAGACTGAGTTGGGGCTAAGTTCAGTCATATTTACTATGTCACCTAGAAGGGCTTAAGAAATCTGTAACAATTGGAAGACATTCTGTAAGTGATTTCCAGTATTTAAAATGAATTTTGGGGACAGTAAAGTGTGTAACTGTGTAAGTGAAGGTAATCTTTTATCAGAAGAAAGTGGTATCTGCCCCATGCTCCCATCTTCATGAGATAACTACAACTTTAGGATCCAGACAGTAAAGTTACTGAATATCAGTTGTAGAGGTATCTATTTAATATCAGTGTCCTTGGATATTTTGTCTAAATGCCATCCTCAGTGCGCCCAGGTTGCTGACAGATTAATTGATAATCCTAGGACTGCTCCATTTCTTGAAGTCTTCAGCTTTTGTTCTTGCTCTGATAAAGGATGATTTTGTTTCAGATTGTCCCTTTGGGCCAGATACTGTGACAGGAAAAACCAGAGAAAGGATTTTCGGCATCCTTAAAGGTGGTCAGATATAAAAAAGGATGATAGATAAGAAATTGGCTCCATAGAAGGATTCTCTTCTACAAATGAGTTTTCCCTCTGTTTTTTATGTGGTAGTAGTAAAAAGTCATGATTCTTTAAACTGTCATGGTCATTCTTACAAACACAGTTAAGTCCTGGACAGTAGAGGTCAAGTTTCTAGAGTGGCTGCAGAGTTGGGGATAGCTAGAACCAAACATAGGAAAGATACAACTCTACTAACCTAATCCGTGGTGGATGCAGCACAGTGTATTGTGCTCTATCCCTCTTCCTTTTGCTATACTGTTACATGCAAGTGTGGAGAACTGCTGAAACACCGTTAGAGGTGCCAGACGCATGTATCTGTTTTGGTCAAATGTAAGGATGGGCGCAGGAGTCAAATTTTCTGGATGGGATATAATCTATTAAGCTTATTTTTGCAGGTGCAGAACATGCGCTTCCCAAAGGATGGGGGTTGTCCTGAAATACCCTTCAAACCATCACTTTCATGTTTCTCAGGTTGAATATCAAACAGTTCACACTTAGTGAGGGATTGATTCAAGCATTGTGACCAAAGTTCATTAGCAGCTTCTGAACCTTTCTGTCCTTTGAGAATGCTGATTTGTTAACAAAGGCTTTTGCCGCAGTTGATCAGATATTCAGTGTAAGAATCCCTGGAGCTGCTTTCACTGCAGTCAAAAATCTGCTCTCCCAAAGAGCTGAAATAGACTGTTGAAGAGGACTTAGATCTTAGCCCTCTAAGATCTAGTCCTCTAGTCCTTAGTTACATCTTTTATTTCCAAATCTCAACTTTGCACATATTTACTGGAAATAGTGACAAAAATACATTATAAGTAGATTTGTGGCCATTCTGGAGTTTACTTCAGGGTGGGTTTTTTGTCTGTAATGATCCTGTCTTGTTATGTTTGAGCTTAGAAAGGTACCCCTTCCACAAGTTTTTCTTTCAAAAGCAATCAGTGAAACCCACTCTTACCCAAAGTTTGACAACTCTTTGGAGTCTGTGTCACTATGAAAAGATTTATGAGTGTGAACTCTTCATTCATCTTCCATTCAGTGCTCTTCTGTCTCTCAAGAGCCTCCATCTCTCCAGAAGAGTGTCCAGAAGAGATTTACTCTGTGAGAGTAGTTTAAACACTAAATAATACTGCTCCTAGAGTGCTCCTGAGTTTGTTCTCTGGGGGAAATGCCTCTGTGTATTCTAAGTGTTACAGTTCTTAACAGTAATTTTTTTACGGGGTGATATATAAATGTAAATCATGAGCAGTGAAACGTAGTGCTGTCGTTTCACTTGTTAATCTAGAAATTGTAACTATTACTTCACATCTGGAAAACCATATGTCCTGAGGGTTTTTGCTGTGGAGATGGCTGGTGTTCCGGGGTTTTTTGCTTTGGTATGATCTAACAAATGGTGTGGGTTTTCCTGCATTTGCTGATGTTAATAAGCATAAAATGAAAGCCTCCAGCTGCTGGTTGGTGTGTAACTTTGGAGGAGTCAAGCTTCAACAGCTGCTGTGAAACTGAAGCATTCATTATTGATCTACATGTATCGGCTGTCCTTACTAATGTATATGTCAGTGTATCTTGAGTTTTCAATAGCTTGCAAGTTCTCATGACCAAGGGAAATTACTAAATAGCTTTGCTCAGAACAGTTGTACTACAAGCCATGAACAATGAAAACACACCCAGAACTCTCTTTCTGGTTATGATGGACGTAGGTGTCTCCATCCTGGTAGGTATTTCTGGTTCACTGTAATTATTAGTGGAAATAAAAGTAGCTCATTCAAATAGGTGGCCTAAAAAGAGATTCACTACTTTTGTTGTTGGATTGTGTGACAGACCTCTGGGGCAGCAGGAGCTGAGGAGATGAGTATGTAAGGGAGATGCAGATAGAACAGCCCCTTGCCCGAAGCTTTGCAGTGGTGCAGTTTTGGAGAAGCTAGAGAGAGGCTGCAGCAAAACACAGTGAGTGGAGTAGGAGAATGATGCTCAGATGAAACAGGGAGTGAGGCAGATTTTCCGTCCTCCTGGTAAATTCATGTCTGTCTTCCAAATATCATCAAAGGAAAAGTATGCATGTGACCCCTCCTAAGTCTTCTATAGAAATTCTATTCCATACTTTTTTAGTATTTAATGAGAAGATTCATGTGGCTCATCCACAAGGATGGTGACTGCTCAGCTCTGGTGTTGGAGAAAAGAATGCTGAGTGTTAACTGTACAGTAGGAACTAGTAGGAACTGATTATTGGTGCATCAGATGATGTTCATTTTTCATTTTAGTACTTGTAAAATGTTCTTAACAATTCTGAATGGTTCTTTAGAGTCTTGATGAGTCTTAAATATTCTGAGTACTTTGCTTTTCTTCTTGTTAAATATAAGCTTCTGCACATGCAACGATCTGTGTATCTTTTAGTTGCTACCAGTGAAATCTCAGGGTTTTATTAATATTTGAATTTCTGTGGAATAATTCCCTTCTTGAAATGTTGTATCCATTTGTAAATTGATTTATGTGTAGAGTTTTATATCAATGCTGAAAAGATGTTTACTTTACTTGGGGGGAAGAAATAACCTTTATTTTAGGGAATGCACACTGCTCTGTGAGCACACTTGTTCTTGGCAGCCCACCATTTTCATTGTCCACCTGACTCTCTTTCTCTTTGCAGGTCAAAGTTGCAATCCTTAAATACATAGAGACTCTTGCACAACAGATGGATCCGGGAGATTTTGTAAACTCAAGTGAAACTAGGTTAGCAGTGTCTCGAATCATCACCTGGACCACAGAACCTAAAAGCTCAGATGTTAGGAAGGTACGTTTGTTAATGTGTACTTACAATTGCACTGCATTCCAAGTGTCTTGGCTAATTACAGAAGCCAGTACGTCTTGCCTAAACAAGCAAAGAAATTTCTTTAAAAACAAACATTTTTTTCCTAGAGAAATGATACTTTTATATCCTTCTCAGCAAACACACCTGGGTTTTCTGTATAAAGTATTGGAAGGGACAAAGGAAAACTTTGACAAAACTTGTACATGTAAGAGTTTAAGTGAAAATTTGAAATTAACACATCGTGGAACTCCATTAGAGTTGTATTTTCGTGTACGTATGTTAAAAAGTTTAGGTTATCTTTCATAATACAAGGAATCACTGTTTCAAGCACTTGCCTGGTATTCAAATCATCTCAGTGAGCATTTCCTTTGCAGTTTTAACATACTTCAGAGACCACCCTCTGATACTGACTGCATGTTCCTAACAGGAACATTAGGTTTGGTAGCAAACTGGGTTCTCAATCCCTGTTGGATTTTCTCAGATCCTTTGTGCTTTAGTAAGGCCGTATCAAAGGTTTGTTCTTTCAGTGCTGCAGTTCCTGTGCAAAACTCCTTTTTCCACATGATTGTTGTGCAGTGAAAATCAGTATTTGTGAGCTACAGACATATACCAGGGGTATTGAATAACCATGGGAAATGTACTGATGTGGTCTTGGAAAGAGTTTCTGAATAGTCCTTCCAGTTAGAGAATGCAAAAACCTTTGGAGTTTGTTTGCAGTTTGATGGAATGGAGTTCAGTTGTTCTGACTGATTTTTCACCAGCCATTCTCTTCCATCTTAGCTTCCATGAGCAGCATGCTAACACTTTTTGAGTGCTAAATAAACATATTGACTTTATGGCTCACAAGTGCAAGCATCTTCGACCTGAGAACTAACTCTTCTGTTTGTTTTCCTCTGTTCATTTCTGCAGCTTGAAGAGTTGAAATAATTCATTTGTTTAGATTTCCTTTACTGTTTTCAATTAAGTTTACGTTTTGGTATCTTTATCATTCCTAGAAACAGCACCAAAACTTCCTTTGTGTAAGAGTGATGTTTTGTAGGAGAGAATAGAAAGAAAATAGTGGGAGCTGTCTCATGAAGTGTGTAATGTGAATAGAGCAAAAATGACAATAGCTTCCACACCTTCGTTATACCTGTAATATGTAATAAAAAACCTATAGGAGAGTGTATGTTGGAGGTAATGTTTCTGTCTTTCTCTTCTTATATAACTTCATGAGTATGAGCAAGCAGCAATAGATTATATCCTATTGACTTGCCTAGTACCATATTCTGGTGACGTATCTAAGACCATAAAACAGGCAGAGAATGAAGCAGGACTATCTTCTGAATCAGTGAAGTTTTAGTACTAAGGCACGTGGCAAGCAGCCTTATCTGATGGTTCATATCTCTAATAAGCATTTTTATGCCAGGAAGTAACTGAATCGTGGAAAGAATTGCTGGTGAGTTTAATCATCTGGAACACCTTAATTATATGAAGTTCTCTCATTTTATTTTTTCTTTCCATAACACAACTGTTAGAGGCAACCAGCTGCCAAAAGCCTTCAGTAACTCTAGAAAATACAGTTTCACTGATAAGGAGTCAGAGGAGTTATTCTGATGGTATAAAGCGTTTTCTTCTCTTGACAGGCTTCAGAGCCTGCTATTACAGGCTTCATAATTCATTTCTTTTAATAAGCTTACAGTATTTAGTATGATTTCTTTCAAATCAGAAGGTTTTGCCAAGTGTATTTCTGTGTAATTGATGGGTTTGGGTGGGTTTGTTTTGGTTTGGTTAGTGTCAAAACATTTCCATTAGTCAGTATTGGCAAAACTCCTTTCTTACTTTAGACGTCTGCAGTCGGGCAGTCAGTGCAGTTCAGTGACATGGGACTTCTTCCTGGAAGGTCAAATCCTGTGTTTCAGAATGTCCAATTCTAAAATTAGAATTCTTCTGGAAAGAATTGGAATCTTCTTGGAGTAGTTAAGAACAAAACAAACAAAATCTTTCTAATCCTCATTGCAGACATCAAAGATGTTTTCTGTATGACTGGACATAAATCTCAAGAGAGAGTTTATGCTGAGGAGAAGAAAATGCTCTAAATACTCTAAAATGCCTTTTCTTTTTTCTCCCAAGGAATTGGCAATGGCAAAGTTGGAAACCTTCTGTGAGTCAATACCAATTTAGAAAATTCAGGTTGAGCTTTGCTTTGGGCAGACTTGATGGTATCAAGTTTCTTTCCAAACATGACCCTGGACTGTCTCTTATGTTATTTTATTGGCAGCTTAAATAGACAGAGTGTTACGGAGCAGAGATATGGATAACAGGACAGAAAAAGGAAAGTGCTAATTCCCAAGCCTGCGCTCAGTTGCTGGATTTGTTTTGGTTTTGCTTTGTATTGATTTCTGTTAAACGACTGACCTTAAGAATAACAAGGAAAAGAAGAACATTAATGGCAGATTGTAGAGGGCATTCAGGGTCTTCACTCGAAGGGAAGGCTGGCAGAGGGAGTAGGGAATAAAAATGAAAAGGAACAGGCAGTCACGAGCGTGCAAAGATAATTCATGGCAATCTAACATTCTAGTATTCCTGCCGTTAACACTGGGATGTGTGTTGGTATGTGTGCTCATACCTTGGCTTTCCACTTCTAATTAAAAAATGCTACAGTTCATTGCTCTGGAAGCAAAATAAGGGAAGTAAATGCCTTAGAAGAATTTTCTAAACTACTTGCTTGAAGTATATTGCTGCTTGAGCAAGCTGCCTATCATTCTGTCTAGCATGAGGCACTGGTTCTCTCCAGTGCATGGCAAAGCTTGGTGGGGAGCTGTATAAACTAGACAGAGTAGGTTAATCTTAGAATCAGAGGTTTGTACTACAAAGAATCTATTAAACAGTCCTGCAGAACTTAATCTCTAGCCCTTCATTGCCTGTGTTAGTTTAGCTGCTGTGTTGCCAGATTTGTTAGGCTATCCAGTGAATATTCATCAAAATGTACAAACATTACTAAGTCAGGCAGTCAACATCTCTACTAGAAGGAACCCAACCATTGTGTAACTTACTGTGTTGCTTTGTCAGTAAGGAGCTCTGGTGGTTTTGATTCAGATTTAAACAGAAATAAATAGTAAACCATGCTGTAGGATGAGGATGACGTTAAAGATGAACTTTCAAATGGAGGGTGTGGGAGGTGACTTCCAGTAGACTACAAGGTCCAGTACTTAGCAGTTTTCATCTTTGGACTATGTAGTCAGCTACATTATTCCTGATGATGTTTGCCTATCTTTTAACAAGAGAAAGGAAGTGGGGCAGGGAGTGGGGGAAGGTTTATTAACTGGTTTGGCTGTAGGATTAGTTATAAAGAACATCAAGTTCTACGATCACAGCTCAGAATCAAGACTGTCTCATTCCAAATTAGGGTATCTGTTTGCGGGTGGGTTTTGGTTGTTGTCTCTTATTCTAATTTCCAAAATGAGAACTTTTCAAGCCAGTGTGTTGATTACCCATCATCTGTAATTCCCACTTGCAGAACTCAGGAAAAGGCATTGCAGGCTTGTTCCTGCCTGGTGTGTTCCATTATTCTCTTCCAGTTTGTTCAACTTGCCAAACCCTTTAAAAAGCCATTGTTGGGAATTCCTTTAGTACTTTTCTTAGCAAGTGGGGACCTAGGGCTGGTGGGGGGTGTTGAGGAGCACATTTCTGAAACACTGCTTGTCAAAATGATTGTGCAAGCTTATTGTTGTGTGTCTGGATTTATCAATATCTGAACCTCCAGCTTACCAGCAAATAGGAGTTGCTTTTGTTCACATCTGTTGACATCTTGGATCAAGACTTAAGTCGTGTTTTGTGATTACTGCTCACTATAGCATCTGTTGCTGATGAAATTACTTTAGAAACTGAAATTTATGTCTTCATATGTGTTTTCTTGTTCTAGGCTGCACAGTCAGTGCTGATTTCTCTTTTTGAACTCAACACTCCAGAGTTTACAATGCTGTTGGGTGCTTTACCAAAAACATTTCAGGATGGAGCCACAAAGCTTCTCCATAATCATCTCCGGAATACAGGCAACAGTGGTCAGGTATCAACAGCTCTCTTCTTTCTGAAGTTACTGGTATTTTGAACATAAGTCCATTTCAGTAGAGTTACTGGTAAGACCAAGAAGGTTTGGTAGAGGAGGAGGAGCAAACCAAATCCTATGTAGAAGTCTGTCTTAGTAGCAGATATCACTCTTTATGGAATGCCTTTTCTTTTTCCTCCAGAGAATGATACTTTATAAGTCTATGTTGCTTCCAAGTGACTTTCCATAAGTTTGAATGTGCTTTTTAAGAGTAGTTTACTTTTTACTTTATTCATCTCTAAGTTATACCTGATTGAAGTAACTAGTAATTGGTCAGCCAATCCAAGAAATTAAATAGAAGCTCTTTAAATATTTCTGGGCACTAGGAAACAAACACAGTAAGTTAAAAGGACAGCTGAAGTACTACTGGAGTATCTTTTCTCACCTCTTCCCTTCTAGGGATCAATGGGAAGTCCTTTAACAAGACCTACTCCACGCTCCCCAGCAAGTTGGTCAAGTCCTCTCACATCCCCAACCAATACATCGCAGAACACTTTGTCACCAAGGTAATGTAGCCTTGTGGTGCTTTTAGCAATAAGCGGACAGTGAGAGCTGTTGGGTTGTATTGGTCCTCCTTACTTGGGAACTTTTTTTTAGAGAGAATGGTGTAAAATCCCAGTTATTTCATATTCACAAGAGGAAAACACAGCAGAAGTCATTTGTTTTTTCAGGCAGATGCTGCTGCATAATGTATCCCTTTGCTAGCTACTCCCAGTGCTTTCTCTAGTGGCAGTACACTTGCTTAGATGTATCATAACACGATTTTATTATGTGAAGAACCAGATCTCTTCCTTAATGTGTTTTCAAGAAAAATAATAAATTTTTTAGTATTTCCTGAGTCTCTGTAGCTCCATGCTAATGTTACTTAAAAATATGGGGTCACAAAATCAATCCGTTTTAATTCCTCTGTCCTTCTCGGTGGCGCACAGTGCATTTGATTATGACACTGAGAACATGAATTCTGAAGACATTTACAGCTCTCTTCGTGGAGTCACTGAAGCCATTCAGAATTTCAGCTTCCGTAGTCAGGAAGATATGAATGAGCCTGTAAAAAGGGATTCCAAAAAAGACGACGGTGACTCGGTGAGTATGTAAACTCCTCTTGGTGCCAGCAAAACAAGTCAATGACTGAGTTGTTAGATATGGTGAAGCATCATTTTCAGTAGGTTTGTATGTTACAACTTCTGAAATGGAACGTTTCTCCTCAATTACTTCAGAACTTCAGAAAGATTTGTTCCTGGTCTTGAGCCACATTTTGGAAATGTAAATGCTAATTCTAAGTAGCATCAGCTCTTCATCTACTTAAAATGTTAGCCATTTAAAAATCTATTATCTTGCAAAACAGCTGCAGTTCAGGTTCTGGGAGGTCTGCACCTTAATGTGTAGTTTTCCAAAGACTTTATTCTGTAGAGACTGTGTGGGTGTTCAAGTGCTATGTGCAGTGTTTTATACTTCTGTTTCTATGGACTTCAGCTTTCAGATTTGTTGAGCTTGTGAAATGTGGATGTGCTTAAACATCTTTTTAATTACTTGGCATCAGACTTCTGAGATAAAGTACTGACAGCTGCTGCTAGTTTATGAATTCTTTTGGACTGTGTGCACTTTCCTGGTTTTGAAGGAAAGCAAAGTTTAGGGAACTGGTTTTAAGGCTTCTGTTTGAAACACATTAGTAAACCAATTTTTCTGCATAGATGAATTAGTTGTGTTGTTAACCAAAATGTGCAAGTGTGGTTTTCATATGCTCCTATGATACTTCTTCCCCTGCAGATTTGCAGTGCTTCGGGAATAGCAGGAGGTGGTGTGGGTGACACCGGCCGAACAGCTCTGGATAACAAAACCTCCTTACTCAACACGATGCCTCCCCACTCCTCCCCACGCTCACGAGAGTACAACCCATACAATTATTCAGATGGTATCAGTTCATTTAATAAATCTGCTTTGAAAGAAGCCATGTTTGATGATGATGCAGAGCAGTTTCCTGATGGTGAGCTTCAGACTGCATTCTGTGCTAGAATAGAAAGAAAATGGTGAGGTTTTCCATCCTTGAGTTCAGTTTGTGAGTTTATGATTAGCAATAGATGTATCACCAGTGCTGCTGCTTTGAGAGGTTTTTACATATGCTGCACTTCAAATTAGTTTGTTTGTTAGTAATCCTTTTGAGTGACATTGTTGCATTGCCTGGTATTTGTAGAGATTAAGAATAGAAATGAGATAAATATTGAGCTATATTGTATACTTCTGGTAGCACATCCTGTAGTAGTATTGTCAATATAAATTTACTTATCTGATTGCTTTATGACTGAAATTTAAAGCAGGGGGAGGAGGCAAGGGAAGAGTTACAGTAAGGAAGTAAAACCGGATCAAACCAGTTTGGGAACTAGGGGAAAGATGAAGAATTTTGTTAGTAATATATTTATATTTGAAACATGGCATTGGCATTTTTTATTGACTAAACATTCTTTAAGAGACCCACCACAAAACAAAGCAGCTTGTACGAGGAAGGTGGTTCATCCAGCCCATCTGAATCTCGGAGCTCAGGCTGTTGGTTTGTAGGCTTCTAAAGCTACTTTTTAATACTTCTCAGTATATCTTTTGGTAATTCTTTTATCTCTAAATGTTGGGAAGGTTCCAAAGTATCAGTGCTACCACTGTTCCTTTAAAAAGTAGTAGGTGCTGTTCATAATCTGGTGTTTGTTGTTGATGGTATTGCGTATTCAGTTAGAGATGAAAATCAGGTTTTAGGGGAAGAAATTTCTTAATAGTAAGGGACAAATGAATTTTCCTCCTTCTGGCAATTTTAATTCTGTCATCCAGCAAAGATGTGTTCAAGTGTTGAAGAACAAAGCTGCTTGCTGACATGGCGGTTTATTCAGCTACTTCCTAAGTTGGCTTTAAGTTTACTTAAACTAAAACCAAATCCAGGTCAGGAGCATGTCTCTGTTTTCTGTTCGGTGAAGAGGCACGTGGCCAGTCATTCCCTTCTGAAAAAGACTGAGGGGAAAGCAAAGCTTTGCAAATCATGTCATGCAAATAGCAATCATTAAATACCTTTGACAGCCATATAGAGAGCCAGTTCATGATTGTGATTCTGCATTACAGGGACCCTGCTTTACATAGGATAAGCCTCTTTGTACCTTCCAACAGCATATTTCTGGATATTGCATTAAACCAAATGTGATCTGTGCTGCACCAGCATGTGCTGGCTTTGCAAAAACTCATGCCTGGCTGAAGTGAAGCATCCCCATCCAGGATTAGTTTGTCCTGCCTGGAGCAGTAGTGCAAAGAGCTTTGCTCTTTAATGGATCTTAACAAAGTACTTGCATTCATTCCTGTGCTCACCTTGAGGATTTAGTTATACCACATGCATTCAGTCATTTGCATTTGTTACTTTTAGAATTTCATCAGAATTTCATCAATAAGGGGGAATGGTTTTATACTTTTTATATGACCTGATAAATTTGTTATGGAAAATGTATTTCATGTGTTAATAAATAGGATAATTTTAGGAAAGAGGTAATGCAGGAACATTCACATTTTATGCCAATACTTTGAACCTTTTCCATAAAGAATATGTATTTGTTAATTTATCCAGAAGTCTCAGTGCAGAGATGGAAGCTACATGCTTTTCTTTCTTAAAGGCTATGTCCCTTCCAACGCTAACCATTCTATGATTCTGTGGGTCTTGATGGTGGAATAAAGGCAGCAACTTGATGCTTCATTTTTGTTGAGACCAGTTTTAAGGTTTTTGGTTGCTTGCAGATCTCTTCAGTGTTCACAACTGTGGGTTGTATTACTGATGCATTTTTCCATTACCATGGAATTCTCCCTAATCAAAACTAAAATTCAGGCCATCTCCCAATGACTGCTGTTGGGAATCTCTTTGGGACTCAGGGCCTTGGTTTGCTTCCATTTCAGCAGTTGTGTACCAAGCACCATTTTTGTGCATGCTTCTTTCCCTGCTGTGGAACCATGGCTTCCAAAAGTCTGAGCAATTCCATGATACCAACAGAGGAAAGACAGATCAATCATCTTGGATGAGTCATATGGGAAAGGTGGCACTTTCTGTATAGACCAGGTTTAAGAGGATGTAGAGTACTTACCACTTGTGGGTGTTGCAAGTATAAGAACTCTTGCAGTAAACTGGTTTACAGGGGGTTTTGTAATACCACTGTAGGGGATTTTTTGTCATTTTAAGCTGGTTCAGCACTGAAAATAGAGTTGCCAAATTGCAACTTTTACAGGCAAATCTGGGGGAGAAAAAGTATGCTAGGAAGCCAGATAGCCATCCTATAAAATATCCTTCAGTTGCACAGCAGGTGCTAATACTTAACTGCAATGACTGGAGAACTGTGTTTGTGTGCTCCTTTTTGGCAGAGCCTCCTATGGACCATTCTGACCTGGTTGCTGAGTTACTGAAAGAGTTATCAAACCATAATGAGAGAGTTGAGGAAAGAAAGGCTGCCCTGTACGAGCTCATGAAGTTAACTCAGGAAGAGTCTTTCGGTGTTTGGGATGAGCACTTCAAAACAATTCTACTTCTGCTGCTTGAAACACTTGGAGATAAGGAGGTAAATTCAGATTAATCCAGTTCTGAATGTTTACAGAGCACATGGTTTACTCTCAGTATCTTTGAATTTTGTATGGGTTGTCAGAAAGGCAAAAATTCCAGTCAGTCTTGAAAAACAAACAACCATGGAAGTAGAGACATCATGAAGTCTGAATGTCCTGATGGTGAAAAGAGCATCAGTAACACTCGCTTTCTCAAGTGTTCTTGCTTGTCCATTCCCATATAATAGAGTAAATGAAACATTTTTCACTGAGATTCAAAACAGCTCTGTTAATAGCCCCTGGTGGAGTCTAGAATATCACAACATCATGTGTGGCAAACAGTTAAAAATGTATTTCTAAAACACAGTAATGCTCATTGTGAAGAGACCAAGTTCTACAGAACTGGATCAAAAAGACACCAATACTTGGCACTGACAAAAGTAAAAAGGAATGTTAAAAGATGTATTTGTATGATGTGATGCTGTAGATTCTATCAGCACTCGTGGATGGTAAAATTGTTTGCAACTTAACTTCTGGGTGGCACAGCTTACTCCATTAGGTAGCAGCGTTTTTATGATGTGCCACCTGCATTATCTGCAAAAAGAGAGATCCAGAGGAGTGAGAAACTTAAAGACTGTTTTCTTAGCTTGATTTGTTAACATTTATCAAAAGCTCTTTCAGCTGCTGAATAACTGTTAAACCATATATCTGTTTAAAGGTACCTAACTCATGTATTTTGATATTTAGCATGCAATTAGAGCTCTGGCATTGAAAGTTCTAAGAGAAATCCTAAGAAACCAGCCAGCAAGGTTTAAGAATTATGCAGAACTCACCATCATGAAGACGTTAGAAGCACATAAGGATCCTCATAAGGAGGTGAGTAATCAGTTACTCTATTTGATAATGACAAATTACTACTAAATGAAACAGCTGCCCAAAAAGTGTGTTGAGAAATTAGCCGGATCTTACTGACAAAGTAATCTGGGTAATAAATCAAGCATTCAGCTGTTAACAGAGATATGCAAGAAAGAAGAGAACTGCTGTTTTATAAGCTCTCAAATGCTTAATATCAGCCCTAATAACAATTGTCTTGGGTGCTGTAACCAATGATGTGTCATTATAGCTCTTCAGGGAGTAACTAAAGGGAGTTTTTTCCTTGTATGACATCTTAAGCCATATATAGGTGTCCTGAAGCTCTACAACAAGCTTTTGGGTTTCATTAAGGTTCATGGTTTAGAAATGGGATTGAACATGGTAAGGAATTGTCAACCCTTTCCATTTTTAGGCAGCTTTGCACCATTCGAGGTCATGGCTTTGAGTTTTGTTAGGGTAGAACACACAGGAGTGTATCAAAGGGAGGAGTTGGCTGTGGCCAAGAATAGTGAGGGGTTCAGAAGTAGAAGGATAACTGTAATCTTGCTCAGAAGTCTTTACGATGCATGCATACACAAGAAAGGATAATGCTTGTAGATACAAGAAGCATAAGTACAGTACCTACCCCAGTATTTAACAGTTCCTGTCAGTATCACTGATGCTATGGAAAGAATTCAGGTATATTACTAGATGGTCACATCTTCTCCTGCCTTCCCCAAGCACGAGCACTTACTCTATATTGAACTTATGTGGAGTACTAAGTTTTGAAGTTTAACTGCAGTGCCTCCCATATCAATGACTTCTGTCACTCATCTGAAACTCATTTTTCCCTGCACCCTCTTGATTTGTTTCATTTACTGTATCTATTACAGTGTCTTGTCCTCCCCTGTCCTTCTCTGTTACTGTGCTTTTTCTCTCTCTTGGTTTCATGTATACAAAAAGAGAGGGACGAGGAGGGAGAGAAATTATTATGGAGGGGTTTGTACATCACTGACTTTGTACAGCGGTTGACTCATTAAAATGGCAGATACCATAGCTGCTCTAATAGGGAGATCAGATGTTAATTTCCTCTGCTGTGCCCACATTGTATCCTGAGATTCTGTACCTATTATCTTCCTTCTAATTACTCTTGTTCTGCTTGTTCCACATTCTTTAGGCTTAAAGCACTGTCTCATCATAGCTTCTTTCAAACTTAAGAGGGGAAGAACACCAGCTAGCTTGGCTTGTAGAAGTAGCAATCCAGGCATGTCATTAAATATGTTTTTGAGATGAATGTGAAAACATCTCGTCAGTGATCACTGACCTAACAAATGACAGCTCAAGAAATCAGGTTTATGGAGGTGGTGGTATTTCAGTGTGTAGTTACACAATAGAGACATTTCAGATGCAATTCAACACGCAGGTTTGAAAAGTTAACACACACATTGCCAAGGACATAGATTAGCCCCAGAATATTGGCAAGAGTCTTGGTTTTAGGAAAGTATATCCAGCAGTTGGAGTCTTGTAAACAGATTCTAAAAGGGTTCTCAGTTCCCGTGTTTCTACAATACTGTAGGAAATGCTTGTGCTCAGGACCATTACTGACAGATAACAGACCATAGTACAGTCTCTTGACCATTACTGACAGGTAACAGACCATAGTAACAGTCTCTTGTACGTAATTTTTCCATGTCTTTTACTTATTCTTTCAATAGGTAGTGAGATCTGCTGAAGAAGCTGCTTCCATGCTGGCCACTTCCATTAGCCCAGATCAGTGCATCAAAGTTCTCTGTCCGATTATCCAAACTGCAGATTACCCCATTAATCTGGCTGCAATCAAAATGCAGACAAAAGTTACAGAAAGAGTATCTAAAGAAACCCTTACTCAGCTTTTACCAGAGATTGTGCCAGGTCTAATACAGGTAAGGACAGAAGAAACACTGTAGGTATATATAAGAATTGCAAAGACAGTATCACTTGGTTCTCATGAAGGATTTTATTTGTCTGATAGCTGATGGCTGCTTTGATGCAAAATAACTCAGATAGTGGGAACAAACTCTTGATTGGCAGGTAGTTCAATTATAACTGTAGTTACGACTCAAAGGAAATCTCAGTAGGATATAAAGTAATAATTACTTTATAGTAATAATTAGGTAAGCTTGTTAGATACTTTTAGTTATAAGATAAGGTTTTTTGTTGATTGTATCTTTTCCAAGTTGGAATCATTTGGTCTGAAGTTGCCTGTGTTGTATCGTGTATAATTGTAGGCTTTTATCACTTATGGTTTGGGGGAGGTAAGAGGAAAGAAGTAGTTGATTGGGGAAAGTTTAATAAAATCTGAAGGATATCACAGGTTTCTCTGTCTTTAAATTCATTCCCACCTTATCAAGAGCCAAGATACATTAACTTGCATGTGATGGATAAAGAGAGATTGACAGCTGCATTCTGCAGATTTCTGTCTTTAATGAGTCTGATCTGATCACACATCTGCAGGAAGGGAGAAGCAGAGAAGGGACCCTCTGAGAAGGGGCTGTGAAACAGCCAGCCAGGGATATGGGGTACTGGCAAAGGAGCAAAGAAACAAAAATCATTAAGGAAGGAGATGGGAGTTAACAAGAGAATCTTTACCTGTTAAGAGAATACCTCTTTCAGAGTAAGAAGGCTCTAAACTGAGTGGTCTTCTGCTTTAAGTATATATCTGTACGATCTGGAACACTTGCTCTTATGTACTCCCCTATTGCCTGACAGCAGCTCTGTTTTCAGAGTAACTTATGAACAGGATTGTGTGGTGTTTGATTTCAGTCTAGAAAATGATTATCAATGGTGATTAATAATCAGCCTGCTTTGTAAGTGCATGCTCTGAATTTGCATGCTGGATTTTATGCTGGAATGCCTCATTGGGCTACGCTAGCATTAATTTACTGTAGACTTCAATGTATTTATCATAGTAAGTAAGTAAATAGCTTTCCAAGGCTTTTAATCATTAACTGATATGGTATTAATGGTAATTTTATTGCTTTCTAGGGTTATGATAATTCAGAGAGCAGCGTTCGTAAGGCATGTGTTTTCTGCCTTGTAGCCATTCATGCAGTAATTGGCGATGAACTAAAACCACATCTCAGTCAACTCACTGGCAGTAAAGTAAGTAAAAGATACCATTTAGAGAAATCTTGTGTCATAATTCCATGTATGCATTTGCATTTCAATTCCAGTTGCCAGGAAGTTTCATAAAAGTATATACTTGAATGTATGTCAGGGCTACAAAGACCTTCTGAGGATGAATATAAATTTGTCATAAAATATTCGAAACTGAAAATCCATAGATCTTTATGCAAGTTACAAACTTCAGCATTAAGATAAATACTAAATTACGTTTCTCACTGCTGTTTAACGGGTTTAGTTACTGGGTATATCACTGATAGTAGTGATAGTGGCTGTACTCAGCATGGCTTTTCTTATCAGTATTTCTTGCCTTATTTTTCATGCAAGTTCTGATTGGAAAGCAATAAATGGAATACGTAGATTTTTACATCAGAGGTTTTATTTATTCTTCCTCCTTGCTGTTTTCTTTTCATCAGTCCTTTCAATTCTTCTAATTTGAAAATAATAATAATTGTGGGTTTTTTTGGTTCAGGATTTTATGATGTTATTGATATCTCTTACATGCAGTTTTTGCATGCAGACAGCTATATATTAATTGTGAATCTCTTTGGGAATAAAACAGGACAATTTATTTTGTATGTCTGTGAAGAAGACAATGTTATCTTAAATACTCTCTGGCAGTGATTGTGTTGAATGTTGATTCTAGCCAGTATTGGAAGCTGTAGTAAGTACCAGCATCAACAACTCTAGTTAGAGCCCCAAAACCTCAACAGAGAATAAAAACAAAACCAAACTTACCTTACTTAGAACAGCATTGTAACCTGAGGAAAACATTCCATCTCTCTTAATCCAGCTACCTTAGATCATTCTCTTCTTTACATCCTTAAAGAAACTTGAGCAGTTTGCCCTGTGACACATTCTGCTGTTTGTTGTTTTCATTGACAAGTATGTTACCTTTGAATCAACTGTGTTTTGCTTTTGGGGAAAAGCGGGTGGTTTAATGTCTCCTTTGTTGTACCATCCCTGCAGTCTGTACAGTTTGCACATACTAAACAAAGTGAATTTCTGGCTTTAATCTGCAGATGAAATTATTGAACCTTTACATCAAACGTGCACAAACAGGCTCTGGACCAGGGGATGCCACTGCAGATATGGCTGGACAAAGCTAATGAAGCTGACAAGAGTCACCCAGGTCTCCTAAAGCAAGGGCACGGCCCTCTGCCGTGAAAAGAAAATTCTTGCATACAACTTCTGGAACTTTTTTTCTTGGTTTTTTTTTTTTTTTCCTTTTTTTGTTTTTTGTTTTTTTTTTTTTTTTTTTTTTTGATTTTTTTTTTTTTTTTAACCCACGGCTGCCCTCAGCCTGCATGTGACTGTTGCAATAGAATTACTCCAGATCCAAGGAAAAACAGTATTAACATCAGTTGATCAAAGCAGAATGAAATCTAACATTATCTAATCCATCAGCTCTCCTGTTCACAGTCCTCCATGTCTTCCCATTAACTTTTGCCAGTGTTACTGTATGAAAAAAAGAGATTTTTTTTAATGCTAATTAAAAAGTATGCTTTAAGCTTCAGAAGTTAAACTCTAAATTCTGTTGCTTTTATTCAGCTGCAGGTAACATTACTTTTTTACTGCTATTTTGAGTATCATGTCCTTCACTAGAAACAAGAAGTGATGTGAAACAAGGCTGAACTAGTCTGAACTGCAGTGAGACTCGTTCACTGTGGTGGTGGTTCATCATTATCTACAGCTTGTTTGGGGTATTCTGGAGATTGAGAAATATGCCTATAAAAAAAAGCTGGATTGATCCAGTTCTGTAAAAGTGATATTGTTCATTGGTTGTATGTTTGTTGCATAAATAAGAATTTAGTGTGCACAGCCCAGGACTGGTACAACCAGTACCTCTTCCTGTGGGAGACAGCCCTTTCAGGGTAGCATTGCTGACCTGGTGATAGTGTGGCAGTCTGCTTTGTTGCAGCAGAGTTAATGGTCACTTGATGGACGTGAACCATCCTTGTCACCTTTCGTTCTTCAAGCAGGATGCTTCAGAATGGAGTGCTCTGCCCAAGCATGCTCAGTATGTATTTATCTTTATCACTAGAATGTTTCCTCTCAACCTAATTGCTGGAACAAGTAGTCTTGTATTGTAACTCACATGGGATTTTATGACAACAGTGCAGAAAACTATTCGTTACCTTCCTAAAAGCACCGAGATTTTCTGCACTGAATTTAAAGGTGGGGGAGGGAGGGGAATAGTCACAACTGCTATGGACCTTGCCACCTTTTAATTAAAGATAAAAATATATATATTTTGGATGAGTTGGGAAAGCTGCACCAAATTATTTGCATGGTTTTCTTGAATAGCATCCTCAAGACCCATCTGGATTAAGGTGTGGAAATGTTTCCAGGGTTTGTTTTTCCATTTTTGAAAAAGAGTTAGTTTATTGTGAATAATGGTTCTTTGTATTTATGAACTTGATAATGGAAAGAGAACAAAGATCAAGTAAATGTGTCCCTAAATGTTGTCTTTTTCCTTTTTTCCTTTCCTTTTTCTTTTTCTTTGGCTTTTTTTTGGTCTTGGACATAAGCAGCAAGCTGATAACGGAGAATTGGGGTGAAACTGCCCTTCCCAGGAATGGGGGAACCTTATTTTTCCCTGATTTCTTTTCCCTGTGATTGTGATGATGTCTAGTTGTAGGAACTGTATCCTGACAAGAGAGAAAATAGCGGTGCCAAGGATGATGATCTGTGCTAGGCTAAAATTCTCTCTACCTCTTCAGGGTGACTAATTCTTGACCGAGCTGCTGCATATAGCACCCAGTGGGAGAACTATCTACAAAAAATCTTTATGTTCTTTTTTTTCCCCAAATTATCACTTTATGTGTATTCAAAACTCTATTCTTCAGCATTGCAGCCAAATATCATAAGAAACTCCTTATACACTTTACTTGCTAGGAACTGAAAAGCAAAAGGGAGTAAAAGATGCTTGTAGTTACATGAAAGGTTGTTTTCACTTTAGTTTGAAGTGAATGCACTAGAAAGAGGTAAGATGTGGTTGTTAAAGAAGCAATGCCATTGCAGAGATTTATCTGGAGGAAAAGTTGTAGAAATATATGTAAAGACTTAAAACCGAGACTGTCCTAACTCGCCACTCGCCCTTTTTAGCAGCTACATCAAGAAAATACTATCTCCTCTTTCTTTCCTTTGTACGTGTAACATCCTTGTTGTTTTCTACTGTTTAATTACATTGTGTATTTATAGTTCTATGCTTACCATTGTGCATATACTGGCAATAAAATGTACATAACATTACTTAAAAAATTAGCAATGTATACATTCTGGTTTTCTGGTTTATTTGATCACATTCTATAAGAAAAATTATAAATGTGATTGATGCAGTATTGGTTAAAAAAGAAATTTATCTTCATGTTTTGTGTGTGCAAATGATGTTTCTTTGTATACTCCTGTTACTGAATCTGCCGTGGCATTTGAGCACAGGCTGTGAATTATAGGTATACTAGCCAAAAATGGATTTTGGGAATCGAATAGAGTCTGTATGAGCACTCAGTTCCTTCACCAAGGCAGGTGTCTTGTTTCCTCCTGCAGTTATTTGTACATTATCCATTGTTTGCATTTTCTTTTTTCCAATATTTAACAAGTATTTTTCAGTCTGCAATCTTGTCATTTACATTTTGGTTTCACAAAAGGTCACTTTAAAAAAAAGGCACAAATCCTAAGCTTAATAGTCCCGTATGTTATTCCTGCTTTTTCTACAGGTAGTATTTATTTTGAGAGGATGACTTGAAGATGACTGCTGTTTGTCATCTTTTTGAAGATGCTATTTCATACTGAAAGTTATTGAAACACACACTATATATTCTGGATGAACCTGATTTTTTAATGTGTGAGCAAAAGTTGGTAAGAAAGAAATGGGGTTTAGCCCTGGTATGACTGAAAAATTTTGCTCCAGGTTGGGGGGAGGGAGGTACTTACACAAAGTTTGTCCATCAGTTTTGCTTCTAAGCCATCTTCAAATGTTTTAAGTGTGGATATCCCATGTATTCAAAATCTAAATGCAGTATATTTACATGAATATTTTACTTATGGTGTGACTAGTTCTATTTCCAGCACGGAGGGGCTGCTATAGTGGATAGAACCTGTTTGTATGACATGGATCAGAATGTAAGAATTTGGAACAAAATTATTTCCACTGCAGCCTGTTCCCAGATTCTCTGCATTGCTTTTTGCCTTCATTTCCTATATTACCAATAGACATTGGCTAGTTAAATTCAAGCAGTGATCAGTCATGCCTTATGTTCCTGCTGGAGGTGGTTTCTCTAATGGGTTAGCATAAAGAACCAGGAAAAATCAGGACAATTACAAGCTGCTGTTCTTTCAGAAAGAGTTTCTTTATGTTCTTTCTAATATTCTGTAAAGAAAGAGGTCATTGTAATCATTTGAATACTGAAATGTAATTCTTAAAGTTTGGGTTTGGTCTTAAGAGGAAGAAGGAAAGCAAGCTACATGCAGAATCAGGCCAGGAAGTGCATATCCTGTATGTGTGGAACTTGGATGTCATTTGCTTTAAAAAATTGAGTAACATTGCATCTTAGCAATGAGGCTGGAATAGTAAATGTAAATTGCAAGGAGAGCTGGTCATGTAAATTCTGAGTTGGGTTCCTTGTATGCTTTTGAAGATAAAGGTTGGAACAGATTGAGTTGTGTTTATTATTTGTGGTCCGAGTCGCAGAGCAAAACGAACAAACACTTGTATCCTGCAACACCCACATGTTCTTAGTAATTTCTATGGATGCTTAAACTTTGGAGTAAATTCACAAACGTACCTATGTGAAAAGCCTATTGGGAATGCAGGCCCCAGCTGCTTACAGTGCAATCTTCAGCAGGAGAATTCAAATTCTGGTTATGACATTGTTCCTCTGAAAACAATCATAAAGGAGAAAGTTATCTCAAAGAATAAATCTGTTGAGTTAGGTTTCAGTTGCTCCCTATGACAGGCTGGTGAGAAGGGTTGAGCTGGTTGTGGTAACTTCACTGTGTCAGGTTGGGACTTGGCAAACACAGAACACAATAAACATAAATATTATGGAGGTACACAGGTATCTTGGGAGCCAGGATTAGCTGGAGAGCGAAAACCCCAGTTTTCTCCCAGTTAAAACAGTAAACTGACCAGTTTCACAGCTGCAGCCTACATCCAGGTAAAATGACAGTGCGTTAAAACACAAGGATTTTCAGTAACGTAAGAAGTTTGAGAAACTTAACTGTGTTTGAGAAACTGTGTTAGTCTGGCAAGTGAAAGAAGTCAAACCTCACTGCTTTTCTGTACTGTGTATATGTTTGTCTATTTCAGCATATTTTAAGACCAGAGTGTTCCCAAGTTGTGTGCCTTGGATTATCCCAGTCAAAGAAGTTCCTTAATTTCCTGATAGGATTTTAGGATAAATAAGTGCATTTACTGAGAATTTACCTACTGAGGAAGGTTTGTGAACAGGTAATTTCTGCTGGGACAGGACTGCAACTATGTCTGTACATTGCTGTTTAACAGGAACTTTTGCAAACCTTAAAACAGTATTTCTCAAGCCGTTTTGAATACTGTATGATTTCTATCAGATACAGAAGTTCTATAGTTAGATGTATTTTAGGTAGATGTAAGTGATGCTTATGAAGCAGGTTTTGAGGGAGTAAGGTTGGGAAAAAACAGATAGCAGTGAGAGATGGAAAATATTTATTCAGTGGAAAAAGCAACAAACTTGCATATAACTCTTTAGTATCCAGACTTGCTACCATTGGCAGTAGGTAGAAAGGTAACTGAACTTTATATTGGGCATCAAAGTTTAACAAGTTTCCCATTTTAGCATGCTTCTGTTCCCAGATGGTGCTGTTGTCCACCAGTGCAAGTCGTTGGACCTCTATAAGCTCATACTAAATCAGGGCTGGAGTCAGTCTGCTCACTACATGTCAGGCGAGGTGCAAAGGTAGTGCCTGTCTGTTCAAAGAGGAGACACGTAAGTGAAAACAAACATGTAATTTAGGTTATGCTGCAGGCACATTCTCAAGTGTCAGCCAGGCTGGCTGGGTATTCATTCCCTCACCATCTACTCATCTCTGCTGGTGGCAGAGCCAGCAGAGTGCCTTGTGGGAGCTCCCCATCTCTATTCCATACAAATCCAAGGGGGAAACAGTCTCAGACTGGTCCTCCAACAGCATCCGGGCATCTGAACCTTCTGCCAGAGATGCTGGCAAAAGCAAAGGAACGTCTGTCCTGGCTTTCATAGTCTGCCAGGGAGGGAGAGGGGGATGAGAAGACCCCAAAACATTCCCCAGCACAGTTTATTTAGCCTCAGCATATGTTGTAGCTCATCTGAAAATGCCAGGGAAGACAAGAAAACTGTGATTTCAGTGGTGTTTAACCAGCTGAAGTGCAAGCCTGTAGGGGAGCTGGATATGTCTATTACAATTAGAATTGCAGATTAGCATATTAAAATGCTTAATTAATCTATCTGCTGAACTGTAATGATACACTTGAAATGTAAGTGTCATGGCACACGTGCAAAAAGCCTCTAATATGGTAAACCAGTCATTTCTGGCCCATTATGTTTTGTCCTTTGAGCACAACTTAAACTGATATGGGTAAAACATTTTTACACCTTACTAAATGTCATTATAGATAGTTGTATTTTATGTAGAGAGTTTCTGAGGTTGATAGGGTTTGTGATCTCTCAGATGACAGCTGTGGCCGTGCTGCTGCTGAACTATTTTACCCAGATAAAATTAGTTGGTTTTCCCTAAGAAGTTTATATCACCTGTATTTGCCTAAGGAGAGAAATCTGTATTGGATGTTAGATTGTTCACAGATACTCAGATAAAACTTTAAAACCTTCTTTGGAAGTAACTGCTGGTATCATCAGAGGCTGCCCTTTCCCCAAAGGCTGTTAACAAGCCACTGCTGCTTGAAATGTGTAAGAAAGGAGATTTTTGCCCTGTTAGGAAGTAGAAAACAATGGGGTTATGAAATAGAAGAGAAACTTGATCTATATACTCAAATTTAATCCCCTATAAATTGTAGTTCTTGTTAAAAACCTTAATAATCCTTAATGTTTTTCAGGAGGGGATTTTCTTGGAATACAGAATGTCTTCTGTTCTGTATTGGGAATTAAAAGAGAAACACTGATGCTGGAGGATTTTGTCCACAAAGCCAAGACAGCCCAACACTAGAAAATGTCAGACCTGGCCAGGTATTAAAACTGCCTCAGAGCCTCATGTAAAAGAGACTCCATCCCGTAGGAATGAGAAGGAGCTGTCTTCCCTGTGCCAGAACATGCAGGAAGCCTGCATTGCCACAGCAGTCTGGAGCCCAAATACTGATTTTTGGGCTGCCAAGTAGGTACCACAGCAAGCACAGAACAGCAGAATAGCAAGCACTTAAACTTGTCCACCTTTACAGACTTGTGAACCTCCTACAAAAACCTGGCTCCATCCTTTGCCACAGCCACAAGCACCTGCTTATGTTTTGAATCAGGAATGACATGATGGGTTAAATCACAATTTTCTGTGGGCAGTTTGCCTGGCTGACTCTCTTTGTGCCTACAAATGATCTCCGTATGACTGGTTCCACAGCAAGCCTTCAAGTCTTCCTAAAAAGCAGTAGAAGAAAGCAAAGGTAATCCCTACTGTGCCTCCATCTCATAAGATGGGAAGTCAGTAAAACATTTATTCCTCAGTTTATACCTGTACCTTCATTGCATCCTCTTAGATTTAAGGAGACACTGATACAAGTCCAAGCTCAGGGTCCCTGATCACTATAGATCAACAAATTGAATGATGCCTCAGGAGAACTGATCATTTTAGATGCTGCTCATGGAAAAATCCAACAGTGAAAGTTTTCAGGCACCATATGTTGAAGTACTTCAGTGCATATCCACCCAGCAGCAAAACATCAGCCTCCCCACCTTATATTTGAGGTTGGACTTTGCATGCCATACACAAGCCTTAGAGCAAGAGATGTTTTAAATAAATAATGGCTTGTTGTTTGTGTATACAATGCTGCTTTGCTGGGATCTGGCTTAGTGTTCACTGGGCAGATCGTAAAGCAAGAAACAAATAGCCCCTTAACAATCAACAGTGCAAGGGAAAAAAACTTCTCCTTATTTGTCCCCAAACTTGCAAGACTGTGTTAAGCACATACCTCAATGTCTAGAGGTTAGTCAAGGGCAGTGGGTGTGGGGAATACACAGCGTTTCATGAGGCAAAATACCGCCATTAAATAGAACCAAGGAAGCTTACCCTGATTTAAAGAACTAGGCTATACTGTGT
>JANHGB010052431.1:0-25143 GCA_026283785.1 Coracopsis vasa | reverse complement strand
ACAGTTCCATGTCCTTTTTATGTTGAGGACACCAGAACTGTACACAATACTCCAAGTGAGGTCTCACGAGAGCAGAGGAGAGGGGCAGGATCACCTCCTTTGACCTGCTGGTCACACTGCAGCCCAGGATACGGTTGGCTTGGCTTTTTGGGCTGCAAGTGCACACTGCCGGCTCATGTTCATTTTCTCATCAACCAGAGAATAACTTTAGGAAGAAACATGGAATGAATTGGCTCTTTCTAGTAAGTTTGAATTAAAATTAAAATCAGTATTACTTTTAAATAAATACAGGAAGATTAAACATTTATTTTAGGATCTTATAATAATGATATAGCTACCAGACAAAGGATGGCAAGCTTAACATGTGACAGGGGTAGCTGTTTCAAGCCTGAGCTACCACACCTTGAAAAAATAAAGAGGCTTCAAAGCTTGTCTGCCCCAACAGAGAGGTTGTGAAATGAGATAGAGAAACTAAATGGTGACTTGTCAAGTCAAATCCCTGAGCAAAATCCCATGTGGCAAAGGGCTGGGAAGGGACACTCTTTTGCTCTTGCTAGTCACTTTTTTTCAGTCAAGAAAGGAGTAAGATTTTTCCTTTTCTTATAACACCTGCATAGTCACCATTCTTAAGAACATAATGTATAAAAATTGAAGATGCAAATTAAGGACTGAGTATGCAATACTTTTCAAGCAGTTTATTCTTCAGTATCATTTTCAGATTTTTGGAGAATGATATAGACATGAATTCATTTAAACCATGGCAGTCATTCAAATCTTTGGTGTTTAGAACTTTTACAAGAAAAGTGCAAGACAGAAGAAAAATATTTCATAGAATCATAGAATGGTTTGGAATGGAAAGGATCTTAACATATAGTTCCAACACCCCTGCCATAGGAGGGACACCACATACTAGACCATGTTGCCCAAGGTTCTGTCCAACCTGTCCTTGAACACATCCAAGGACCACTTCTTTGGGGAACCTGTTCCAGTGCCTCACCATCCTCACAGTAAAGAACTTCTTCCTTATATCTAACCTGAACTTCCCCTGTTTTAGTTTAAACCCATTACCCCTTGTCCTATCACTACAGTCCCTAATGAATAGTCACTCTCCAGCATTCTTGTAGTCTCCCTTCAGATACTAGAAGGCTGCTATGAGGTCGTATTTCTCACATGTCTATTTGTCTTATTTGTAAATCTGCTTACAACTGTCTGGAAATGTATTGAAAAACTATTTTTTTCTTTGAAGTATATCGTATTTAGAGGGTCTTTTCATGACAGATTATATTTAAAGAGACTTTATATTAAAAAAAAAAGTTTAATAACCATAGTTAACAAATTATTTAAGTTTAAAAACAGAGCTGCCTTGTGGATGGAATGCATTAATATTCAACAGCCAGCTGATCATATAGAACACTTAGAGAGCTCTGAATTTGTTTCTGGATATTAATACTTGACTGAATTATTCAGTTTGGCAGTCTACTATTCATATATATATATATATTTTAATGAAGATTTTTTCCTTGGAAAATCACAGTGGCCTAAATCAATCTCTTCTTTCTGTAAATAGCTTGAATATATTTCCTTACATGATGTGTACACTGTGTGCAGAATAATTTTTATAATAAATCTGTTAGAATCCTTCATGTGTACAAATACACAGAGTGTTAAGATTTTTTTATATATTCATATTATTTATGGTCACTGTTTTATGAGTGATTTCCTAATGCACTTGTATTTTTCAGTCTTGGACTGAATGTTGTAATAAATAATTTCTATTCAGAACAATATCCTGATATAGGTCAATGATTTGAAATAGACAGATATGAGAAGAATGTCAGTAACTTAAGGATAAGGAAGAAATGATAAGCAAAAAAGCCTGTTTTAAACCAGAGGATTCTAAATGAAGATGTATGTGAATATATATATATAATATATATATAAACATATATTATATAATATATATAAATATATACAAATTATATGTATAATATATATAAAAATCGATATACTTACATACATATGCCTTTATATATTTACACATACAAAGCTATTTATCTCTATGTATTTATGTACAAAGTAGAGATATGCTTTGAATATATAACCAAATGAATAAAGGTCATACATATTTTCAATATTAAAAAAATTATGGGATGATACTAAATAATATGAAGCATTTTATCTGTGTATTTAAAAAACCCCTTTCCTTCTCTGTCATGGGAAAGTCCCTCTAGAACTGCCTTTATGGTTTGTTCCATATATTCAATGTCCTGTAATAAGTGTGCTGCTTTCTGGTTTCACTGGCCTTTGTTCTCATTGTTTAGGTTTTGTAAATAAAGCTGAAGATCTTTGATATATTGCAAAACACTAGCAGTATCTGGCAGTACTTGGATTAACTGTTTCTCACACTGAATTATAGCACTCAGGTTAATTTCCAGTAAACATATAATAGTTCATAATGTCTCTGTTTCAGCTGACACTAAGGTTCATATATAAGCATCCATCCCAAATGGATGTAATTTACACTTAGTATCTAAGAAGTTACTGTTGCTCAGGTATTTGCACTTTCCCCATTATTTTCAGTTATTGTATGGGTTAGACCTTTCCATTCAATTTTGCAGGTAAAAATACATGTTAGAGTTCACAAGTAGGTAGTTCCTAGTTAGTACCTAGTGTGATTAAGTAGGGTTCTGTTCAAATTTAGAGAAGTCATTACATAATTTGTAAACCAATCAGCTGTTTCACCTCTCTCCCCAACCCTCATCTTATTCAAGATTGAAATTGGTTTATTTCTTTTCACCCAGGAAGAGGAAGTCATCTAAAGTTCTGTTGCAGTAAACCAAAACTGTACTCTTTTGGTATGAGATTTGTACTTCATTAGTTTTGAAATAAGCCTTTGAAAATTCTATCTGCAGGTAGACCATGTTCGTTTCAGAGAGGGACCATGCATTTCTAGTGTATCAGGTTGTTTTGAAAAGACCAGTGGTTTGAAGTAACATCAGGAAAGGGTTTGGTCTATTGAGTCAAATCAGTTTCTGATTACTTTTCCTCTTGTGGAGACAAACCTGTTGTGCTGGAATATGTCCCTGCAATACCATTCTGATTATCAACACACTAAAGAACCAGAGTCTTGATAAAGGACAGGTAGCTGAAGAATTGATAACTTTTTGCTCTTTCTCTTCCTCTATCTACTGTTGTAATAATCACCATTAAGCATGAAGACTTTCTATATATGGAAGTGCCTTTATTACAGGCACAACAATAGTTGCTTTCAGCTATTGTTACACCTGAAACTGGGGTTCACAGTTGTCTGACTTTACTGTGATTGTTATCTAGAGTGTTGTTCATTTCAAAATTATTTCCTCTGCTCCTTTATCCCCATTTTGACACCTTTATTCTGAATCTCCAGTGAGGCTATGTGACATTCTGCCATTTTCTGTTGCTGTATGGAAAACATAAACATAGCTGTGGCTTTTAGACTTCTCCATTATCTTCAAAATCATGTAACAATATATAAAAGGGGTGGGGTGGGTGGATGCCATTTCCTTTATATGCTATCTTTAAGCTTATCTATAATCGCTGTCTACACTTTGTGGCAAAATATATCCAGAAAGATGCTAAATGTTTAAAAGACTACAGTCATCATTCAGTAGAATCAAAATACCCTTTGGCACAAAATAATAGATTATACATGATTTGTATGTGATATTGTACTGGATGGATTAGAATTTCCACAAGGGCTTTTTAATGTGACACAAAAACCACTGATAGCTGAAGTGCTGGAGAGCACAATCAATTTTTTTTTTTAATAAGAAAAATATTGGCTTTGTTGTATTTCAAGGACAAAAGCTTTTCAAGTGACCTCTAGGGAAAAAATAATTATGAGAGGTTTCAGGCTTTTGGAAGAACTTTCTCGTACTCTAGGAAGAAAATTTCATTTGGAGTCAGAAGCAGAACGTGGGTTCTTTACAGTGCAATTACTTAATCAGTGTTTCTGAAGATTAGCCTGAAATGCTGGATAACTGAACAGAGCTCATTCTTCCTTACAAAACCAGAGTTCTGTTCATTTAACATCCTTAAAATAAAGTATATCACTTTTGCTATAATGCAGTACTCTGCAGTGTCTAATTTCATTCAGTAAGAATTTTAATATGTTCAAAAGATACATTGTAAATTAAATCTGAAAGCAGATCATTGCCAAAGAACATACTTTCAAGTTCATGTTTTTAGTCACATTATTTAATCTTTGGGAATATTTTTAGTATGTCTTTCATTTACTGAGAAATTAAGATTTTTGTTGTGCCTGGTGCCATTTCACATAACAACAGCTCAGATGATTTCCAGTTTAATTTAAATGAAGTAAAAGACTTTTCTGAGTGTAACACAATTTGGTTTTGCTTTTGCTTTTATTTTTTAATTAAAAAAAAACCACACAAAAAGAAATGGGAGTAGAAAGCTGGTATTTGTCAAATAGGAAACCTCACTGGGCTTTTTATGTTTTTGTAAGGTACCAAAAATCATACTCTGTGTACTAAAACTAGGCTATTATTTTGTAAATGCATGTTTAACTTAAGCTATAATGAAAATTAATGATGGGGATCACAGAGCAATGCAAATGTCTGTGAAGAGACCTCTGCTTTGTTATTTTGGTATGGTCTTAAAGGGTAATGTTAGCAAGATCTTGTCTAGTGATCTGCAAAGTTTGCATTTGTGCCTACATAGAGGCATGTTGAGTCTTTCAGAGTCACTGAAATGATCAGAAGATTTGAAATTTCAAGTGCAATAGAAGAGGAATTACAAGTTTCCCAGAAGTTTGCATAATAATGCAGAAAAATCCTGTGGAAAAAATCCAGGTCAATTCTTCTTATTGTCCATCGATCAGTTTTCAATTAATTTTAAAATTAATTCTATATTTATTATTTTTTTCCTTATTACGAGGTTAGCCATTCAGTATGGAGTGCATTATGAAAGGTCAAATCTTTGTAGAGCAGATTTAAACAAGGGGAATCTCTTCTTGCTTTTAAGATCTTGATAACATAAATTGCTTACCACATCTGAAATGGTGGAGCTTCTAACATTGTCTACTGACAAAGTGATACATTTTGTTTAGACCTATTTTGATGTTTGAAATCAGCTTCAAATGAAGCTTGAATTTAACCTGCCTTGAAAGTTGTTGGCACATGGGGCAGAGCTGGTGAGATCTTTCGTTTATTTCCTGTGAATCACACGGAGACAGAAATTGGTACTATGAGCACATACTATTTCCTCCTAAGATCCTCAGTTCCGTGTGGTCTCAGATTTAAAGTTTCTGACTGTTTGCTGGAATTTTATGTCGAGTTCTAGACTGGCTAGCTCCAGCAATGGAGTAGCTAAAAAGTTGATTTTAACTAAATATCCGTCATTACTACATAAGGATCACTGCCAACAATACCAAACTGAGCGGGGAAGTGTATATTTCAGAAGGGAGAGACACCGTGCTGGATCTCCTGAATAGGCTGTAAGAGTGGTCTAACAAGAACCTTATAAAGTTCAACAAGGACAAGTGTAAGGTCTTGCACCTGGTAAACATAATCCAAGAGTACAGCACAGGCTGGGACTTACCTGTCTGGAGAGCAGCTCTGTGGAAAGGGACTGGGCAGTCCTGGTGGACTGTATGCTGCTGTGGCAAAGAAAGCCAACAGGATGCTGGGTTACATGGACAAGGGCATCACCAGCACAGACAAAGAAATCATCATCCCACTCTATCTGGGGCTTGTCAGGCCACAGCTGGAATACTGTGTTCAGTTTTGGTTCCCTGCTATACAACAAAGATATAGACACTATACAACAAAGATATAGACAGGCTGGAGAGGCTCCAGAGAAGGACCACAAAGATGATCAAAGAACTGGGAAGCCTGCTCTATGAGGAAACGCTGAGAAAGCTGGTTTTTTCAGCCTGGAGAAAAGAAGGCTTGGGACATCTTATCACCATGCTCCAGTATTTAAAGGGTGTCTACAAAGAAGATGGAGACTCGGTTTTTACAAGGAGTCACATGGAAAAAATGAGGGGTAATGGCTGCAAGTTACTTATGGGAGATTCAGAATGTAAACAAGAGGAAAACTTTAAACAAGGAGAACAATCAGCCATTGGAATAATCTCCCCAGGGAAGTGGTGAATACCCCAATGTTGGATACTTTTAAGATTCAGCTGGACAGGGTACTGGAACATCTTGTCTAAGCTGTGCTTTGCCTAGTAAGGTTGGACCAGATGATCCTTGTTGTCCCTTCCAACCTGGTATTCTATGATTGTATGAGTCTATGAATTTGACACTCAAACATTAGCAGTACTTTTCAAACAAGACCTTTCAGTTCAACAAGACCACCACTGACTGTTTAATTGTGGTTTTGGTTAAGAAAATTCAGTGTGAAATCACACTAATAACATCTTATTTAAATAGAATAGAACATTCCATTGAGTAAGGTGTAATAGGTGAATAACCATTAAAATATTTCAAGAGATAATAGATACTTATCTCTTGCTTTATTCTTCCCTTCGTGACACATAATATGGAAGGAACAACTGATGCCTACAGAATTTGCTTGAGTGGCTTACTCTGTCTCTGTGGAAATTAGAAGAATGTCCTATTAGAAGAAGGTAATATTTGTGTGCAAATATTCAAGAAAGCAGAGTTAATTCTGTATTTGCAAGCTTTGCATTCTTTTAATGTATTTTGAGCACAGAATTAGAAGAGATTTCACGTTCAGTGAATATAAGCACCTTAATGTACACACACTACAGAGTAATATATCTTAAGTAATGGAACAGGTTTTCCCAGAGAAAACCTTTGTGTTATGGGTGACTTCTGATGACTTTTTAATTACATTTTCTTGAAAACATGTGCCTTATGATGGTAATTCAAATACTAGAACAGCTGCTTTTCAGATGTAGAGAAGTATTATTATGACTGCAAGCAGTTGCTTGAAGTTTGCTTCACTTTTTCTTTTTCCACAGAAATCATAGAAGAATACAATGAGTAGAGACGTCAAGTGGCTATTCACTCAATGTACTTCTCATCCTCCTCCAAATCAAGGTCAGTCATACCTGATTTGTTCCTGACAAATGTTTGTCTTACCTGTTTGGGGTATTTTTTAAACTAGGGTTTGAAATTCTTTCTACTTTACTGTGTACTCTAGTACTTCCTTGAAAGAGTAAGAATAAAATGAAAGTTAAAATCATAGTGTGCTGCAGAAGTGCCTGCATGTCCACTTGTTGTTCAGCTGTATAACTTATTTCTAACTTCATGTTCTACTTAAAAACAGTTGTTAAAAAATCCTGATATAGCATGATTTCAGGAAGAAAAGCTGCTGCAGCTGCGATAGAGGTGGTTATCTTTTCATGGATAATTTAGTGGCTATCTTTTACTTAGATGAAGTAGATTTTGGGTGAAATTCCCTAAGGTTTCACTGAAGTCATGATTTAACTCTTAGGGCCCAAGGTAAAGAAGCTGCTTAAATTCTTCACTTTTATTGATCTCTGTGGGAGTTAGACTCCATGGGTTCCATGGAAGAATATACTGTATTTCTCATTTCTAGATCTCAGCCGCTCAGTGCTTTTATATATGTGAGTTGATGCATCTATATTCACAAGGGGATTGATCTAAAATGCCTTACAGCTTAACTGAACTTGGACTAAGGTTACAAATTAGGATGGAGGGAGGAAAGTATCAAACTCAAGTCCACCAATGTTCACTCTTTTGGTGATCAGGCTTTTCATTTTAACTACAGAAAGAGATTTCCCTACTCCCAGAGCCTGGCTGAGAGCAGGCGTTGAACATGTGGCCACAGAGGACAGGAGTGACCTGAAAAGATCTGGAATTCTCTTTACAAGAATATAAGCTGTAACTTTAAAAAAAATTCCTAAGTTTCCGACTTTGCTTATAACAGGTGTTTATAATGTCTTTTTAAACATATGGACGTTTTTAAGGATTTTTCCTTAAGGACCTGTTTATATGAATTACTCCCATTGCACAAGACATTTCCTAAATATTCTTGAATCACTGGATTCATCTCCATCTCTTTTCTTCAGGGGATCATTTTCTTGATGAAAATTACATCTGTCAGAAGGAAAAAAGGAAGAATCAAACATTCTAATGGACTTTTATGTGCAGCACACCTAACTTTTTGAAATAGGATGGTAGCTTTTTGCTACTCCTGACTTTTGTGCCAGAAATTGTAACATAGCTCTTCATAAATTGAAATTTCATATTTCAGTTTCTAAACTCAGCCATTATGTACAGCAAAGGACACACCTCTATTAGACAAATAGAGTGAGAGTGCTGCAATTGCTACTCAGAAGAACACAAAACACAGTGTTTGAAAGGGATGTAAAAGCTCTTGTATTCCTCTGCAAGGATGGATTGTGCTCAGTACACATGAATCGTCCAAAGCATCAAGTAAGAATGCATCACCAGTTTCTTATCATGAAGCACAGGAGAACAGAGAATAGGAGCATTTTTATCACTTCCAAATACAGAGGCAGTTTTAAAGAAATGCTATTACACCCTGAAATACTTAAACATAAGGCTTTCAATCTGTGTTTATCTGTGATCAGCTCTACTGGTACTTTATAATGGAAATTTTCTTATTAGTAAATACCAAGGCTTACTACTAAAAATAGTCAAATCACCCTGAATAAAGAGGTTTTAAAGTTTAGTGCTACAGAAGAGACATTTCTCTGAAATCAAAATCTTTACTAGTTTATATAGATTTTATTATATGAATAAAAAATTAATTCTGTGTACAGTATGTTTTGTATTCTCAGTCTAGAAACAAAAAAGCAATTATGCACATTTTTAATAGTTAAGAAACTCATGGGTTTACTATTTGATTATCAAATTTGTTGTACTCTATGCTCACATTTTTCTAAGATAAAAAGTAGAACAGACCTTCAAATATTTGCTCCTTTTGCTATTTGCTCCTACAAATAGCAGTGGACTGCTGAACTATCATAGGGTTACCTCGTAGAAGTGTCTTATAGGAAAATACAGTATAAAGTCCACACTAGAAAACAAAGTAGAACTTTACAAGATAAAACTTTAAATACACAATCACTGTGTGATGCAGACTTTGAATCATTGAGCATTATTTTGTTGGAACCTATGCAGTTCCTGAAACAAATGTATTTGCAGTAGCACACTAGTTACAAAGATGATACAGTGCATTTATGGAGAAATCCTTTTTTTTTCTGGTTGCCTGTAGATATATTTTTTAACTGCATATAAAACTTCATGTTTTGTAGATTATGGTTATCAGAATGAGAACTCGTTCAGGCAAAACTTCTAGTTAAAAGACAGGGGAGATGAAAGCAGTGTAATAGACATAATCAGTAAGCAATATTATAAGAGTCATAGTACTTTCAGAGAGCACAATGTCTTTGTTCTGAATCCCTCTGGGTAATTGAAAATGTTAAGCTTTTAGCTTTGGTCTGTAAGAAACTTTACTCACTCCCTCAGTTTGGACTGTCTAGCTGAGGGTGAGCAGCTGAGATTCGTGCACCACAGGGCATGGACTTATGTGTGGCGGTCTGCTCCTTCTCTCCTGATAATTTTGTCATCGGTTTCTCTTACAAGGATAGGAACAAGTCACAATCACATTCTGCTAATGCTCACTTACAAGCAGTTCAACAAACACATGTGCAGGATCTTTCAGGTATAGGGAACTGGTGCAAAAAGGTCCCAGGTTGTAGATTGTCTCTATAGAACTGCTATTCCAAAAATTTCCTGACCATGGAAGAGGAACAAGGGAACACTGTTTTTACAGACAACTACTCACAACCCTTTGTTGGAGATGGTTTGTATTCCTAGGATAGAAATCCTTTAGCTGTGTTCTTTGTGACCTTATGGCTGCCAGGTACTTAAGAAGTCAATCAACAATTTCTTAATGACTAACTTCATAGTTAGTGTGAATTTCTGTAGGGAGATGAGATACTTTTTTAAGAAATACGTGAGATAAACCCAATTCCACATAGATCTCTAATTTACCTAATTTTTGTTTAATTCCAAAATTTTTTTAAGTCAGTCTTAGAATTTTAGTGACTTGAATGTTGTGGTGTCCTGGCAGCACAGCTGTATGTGTTTCAGTCTCATGTGGCCTGACATTCAGTTCATGAGGACTGCTGAAGCTAAGCCTGGAAGATTGCTGAACAAATTATTTGGATTTGGTCAACAATTTTTTTTTTAATGTGTCACACTAAAAAAACTTTTTTGTATTAGTCTCACCCTTTTAGTTTTGGTGCTGTTTTGCCTTTTACTTTGCCTATTTATATAGAGTAATAACATTTAAGTCTATTTCTTTTTAATGTGTGAGCCAAGTCATGGTACCAGATTTTTTCCTTTAGGTAAGTGAGAGATGATTATGAACTGTGCCTAAGTCTTTATGCAGTCAGTGACCAGTAACTTAGTGCTGATCTTTGTATTCCAATGCTGTGTTTTCTCCACTTGACTGCACTCTTTACAGGTCCAGAGATATATAGGAGAGGTTTCAAGAGCTTTAAAGCCAGTCGATACTTAGTCTTCTAGGCAAAAACTGGACTGTCAGTTGGAGGCAGTAGCCCTGAGGACCCTATGAAGGATTCCTTCAGAGCTCTCAGCAGCTTTAACTTGATTTTCTGTGTCGTATGCTGTCAGATGCCACTTTCTCAGATCCATTGCTTTCAGTTCCCCTCCACACATATACTTCAGTTTCATCCTCCACCTTCATCATTTATTCTCCTCCCTCCTCAGCTTAACTTCTCCTTTTCTTGTTCCTCCTGAAATGGACTCATGCGAAAACAAACATATAAATATTTTAATATGGTATTAACATGATGATTTAGCCATCATGCTGGAGTCACTTTGCGAGGTCTGTTTTTATGTTAGCTCTGTATATGTGATTTTGATTGTGAAGTTTACATGTGCAACAGTCTTTCAGTTGGTATTTGTACTTCATAATTTTATGGGCATCCTGTTTATCGAATTGCAAGTAATTTAGGGGTGTAGATATGTGCAGAGCTTATGTGGGCTCATCATGCTATAATAAAAAGGGACCTATTATGAGGTCAAGGATTAAATGAAGTAGGAATAGCAGGACAATTTTTGTGGCAAAACCTTTCGTAGCAGACGCGTATGATCTCAATATGTTTGTTTATCAGACAGGAGAAAAAAATTGCTTCAAAATAAGAAATGCTACCAGCTGTAGCCAGGATATTTGGAAAGTGACTGTTTGCAAGTTTCTCAAACTTGCTTCTTGATGAAAACCTTCCTTTCAAGGGGCTTCAGGTGAATTTCAAAAGCTTTTACAGATATGATACAAGTAGAAGATATTTAAGTTAATAATTTTCTATGTCTGAGTTTCTGTAGATTTAAAACTAATATGTTAAATCCTCAAACCTGACCTAACTTTGGCTCCAGTTCTCCTACATGTTGCTTCATGTGGTCCTATTGAGCTGAGCAGGATGCTGGTTATTAATGAAACTTTATTTTTTAAATGTATAATACTTCTTAAACAAAAGATAAAATATATTTGTTTAAAATGTTTTCCTAGTCAGATACAAATTTGTAACTTGAGTAATTTTCTATGGATGACATCTGTCATGATTTTGAGCGAATTTACATAAACCTCTTGCATTTGACTCTGGATAAATGTATTCCTTCTTACACATTGCTCTCACAGTGTTGTGTCATCAGATAAAACCTCTCATCTTTGATCGACTTACTATTTAATTCAGTGATGTGCTCCTACATTGAAATAAACAGAGTGAGATACAAGGAATCAATCAGAAACAGGAAAGTATATCACTGTAGTAATTTGGGAGCAAACTCCTTTTCCCTCTAAATCCAGTGACATCAGTGTTATTAAGTTAGCAATGAGTTTAATCCTCTTCATTTAATTTGATTAATGCCTTGTGTATAAAATCTGAAAAATGATAAGTGGTATTCATACTTGTCATTGTTTATTTTCACACATAAAACAAGCTCAGTCTTGAAGATCCGTTTAACAAATTCAAGGTAGTTGTTAAAATTGCTTGTAAAAATGAAGTGGGGAAAGAATTTAGTGGTGTTTAATCTGGAAAAAAAAATATGTTTATGAGCACTTTCGCTCTAGCAGCAGATGCCCTGAATGTTACCCCACAAAAGGTAGCACACAAATCTGTTGATGTGAAACAACCAGCTGCAAAGCCCCCACATTTAGAGTCTTCTGCTCTTTCAGAACACTGTATACTTCAGATGTTCCTTTCAGTTATAGTTTGTCTTGTACAGGTGACTTCTTCAGTTGTTTTGAGAATGCACAAGCTACTTCGGGAAACTGCAAGTGCTATTGAGCTGAAAACTGATCAACACTCAGGTAGTCAAAACTCAGGTCTGACTGCTTATATCATACATTCCCTGGGCTCTTCTTCTTTCTACTTGCTTTTATTGTTTTAATTTTTATTTCTGCAGGCCTGCTGGGGATGAGGAGCAGGCTGGAAGAGCACCTGTAGCAGAACTGATGGAGCCGAGGCTCAACAGGAAACTTTCAATTGCTTCAGAAGTTAAAAGCAACTCTCAAAAATGGGGTGTCTGGATGCAGAGCACATGTGAACTCTTACTGTAACACTTTCAAATACTCCTCCTTCTGGTCTCCTCTAGATAAGTAATTGCAGTTAATTAGAGGGAACCTATTTACTTATTTGTATTAGGAGATAGAGTGGGATCAACACAGTAAAGTATAATTTATTGAAGGTTAAAGTATCTATCAATTATTTATGTGTTATTTTCTTCACAGTACTTCTGTGAGATGGAGCAGTATGAGCCTTATTTCCATGTCAGAACAACTGAGATAGAGAGAGACATGCATGCTTAGGTACACGTAGGGAGTTTGTGAACACCAGTCCCAGATTTTCAAACTCACTTCATTATTTTAATCATTAAATTGTCTTCCTCTCTTCCCCACTGATACATTTCTGAAATGTATTTTATCAGGCAAGGATCGCTTGCCAACTTAACAATAAAGAACGTATCAGTTGAAACATTTTAACTACGGGTATTTAATTTCACATCAGTAAGTGGCATTACAGGAAAGAATCTGCTTCCGAAAGATAAAGCTTGCTTATATCTACGAGTAATTTAGCAGATAGCTGACATCACTTTTGGTTGCTTTTTCAAATAATTATGCAGACAGGTAATCATTATGTAAACCAAAGAAAGAACTAAACTGAAAGAAGATCTGAGGGATCCATGTGTATTTACTGCAATGAATCATCATTATGTGCCCTCTATAAAACCCCATCTGCTGTTAGGTTGCTAGTGCCAGCAAGTTTTATTACAAATACTACTTTTATAAAATACCTAATCCAGTAGCTTCAGTATTAGTGCAGAGAATTATGGTAGAGATGTGTATATTATGCACGTTATGCAACTCAATATATTTATCAGGGCAGTAATACTATATTTAAAGTCATCTTAACACAGAGCAGGCAGAACAATAATGTAAGTAGCTGTCTTGTGGTTCAGAGGGATGAACTGAGAATACAAGTGATACATTGCAGTTTACCAGGCATACCATTTTCACCTCAAGATTTTTAGGTGAGTAAAATAATCCTTGTAAAAATTCAATCCCTGTAAAAAAAAAAAAAAAGTGCTTTAATCATCCAGGAAATATCTACTCAGTTATATCTTTGTGGGTAAAGGAAGTGTAATAAAACATTATGATCTTAAACGTAAGAAAGAGGAGACCTTAGCTGGGAAAATATCTTTAAACACTACTGAATACTTACATAAGATATATCACCTTTGTAGTAAAATACACTTAAAAAAATAGTTTCTATGACATCCTCACATTTCTTTTGAGTTTGTTTTTATTTGATAGAAAAACCAACTGATATATAGTTAATGCAAAAATAATCATGAGGTGGAGACAGTACTATCTCAATAAATTTCTCTGACCAGGACAGGTTGATTTAAGTATAAAACTGCATTATTACTTTAGCCATATTTCAGAACTGTAGTGTCTATTGGGAATTTTTATTTAGAATTCACTGTTAAGACACTTCTGCTGAAAATCCACCATTTTAAAAGTCTTGCTAAATATCAATCCTGTATCTTCTTATCCATTCCCAAAGCTTAGGAAAATCCCAAATTTCCAGTTCAGTTTCCCAAACTTTACTTTGCATTTTTTAAGACATAGCTGTCTCTTTGAATGAAAAAATCAATTTTATATTTTACTTCTGAGGTACCTCAATAGTTGTTTTGAAGCTATGTGTCCAGTATTACCTGGGAAGGAGGATAGTTCTCTACGTGTGTTAGGATCCATCAACTGCAGCACGTGTTATGTTGTGGGAAAGTGAAAGAAGAGTTAAATTTGTATATGTTTAATAGAAGTTTCAGAGAGTGGAACAGTAATAGTGTACAGCATTTTCTTATGTAGCTTTGAAGTTGGGAGTAATGTGCTTAACTCCTGCCATTATTGTACATTTATGGTTGGGCTGTTTGTGCACGGTTTGCAAGTAAAAAGAGTATTGATAAAGAATGTGCAGTGGCCTGTAAGACTTTGTAGAAGTGACAGTGAGCCACTAGTCCCCAAAGTTTAGAGCTATCAGTTTAGAAAAGCTGATCCTTACCTTTTGTGGAAAGAGTTCCATTAAAAAACCTGCTTCAACAGGAACTGTATGGCATTAACACAGCCATATTAAGCTCTGTATCATTAGAAGCCAACAGTCCTGGAAAGAATAGTATTACACTTATCTGAAATACTGTGAATGTCTTTCCTCCTAGGTGATACATTTAGCTTACCGCTAATGTGCTAAGCATTATGCTTATATTAAACATTATGCTTATGCTATTTCTGCTCTCTCTATTAAAACCTAGAGCTTTGTAATCACCAGGGAGTTTTCTATCTATATGATTTTCCATGTCTGTTGGCTAAATTAGAGATCCAGATGCAAAATCTAGAGCTCATAAACATTAGGTGGATTTGTGAGTGACAATCCCTGGAGGGCTTTAGGTCCATAATAAAATAATGAGACATAAATATAGTGGAGTAGGGAAGGGTATTTTTATCTGTGATATACTAACTACTTCCAAACTTCTTCAGGTCATTAATGGAAAACTGTATCAATTTTCCTAACATCAGCATTACAAAATTTTGCAAGATAATTAGCATCTTTATAAATGAATACATTATGAATTGGAACTGTAATGGAAAAGTAATTTGGCATCATCTTTTAAAACTTTGTAGTCTTAACATTAGTCAAATGGGCACAGCATTCCACTAATTATAATGTAAAGACTTAGAATGGAAAGGGAATTGTACATTCAAGTGTAAGATGATGTGTTAGCATTTTGTGACATATGGCATCCCTGTTATTGAAGTAAGAGGCATGTCACAAAAGCAATAATGATTCTGCTCTATGTCATGCCACAAGGTAGCAGTGTTGTGGTACAATCTTGTTAATTTTCTGATGCAAGTCACTGAGCATGGGATCAGTTCTGCTCCCAACAAAATTGACAGAAGTTTTGCTGTTGACTTCTGAGGACTGTTTACAGAACAACCAGGGAAACCTCACTTCAGTGATTTATGCGCAATGTATTGACAAATATCACCATCCCTACTACGTAATATTTCATTGATTCATTATTGGACAAATATCAAGGGACTTAAAAGGATAGAAAAAGGCTTCTAATCGATACAAAAAAATCATAATTTCATTTTGGTTTTCCATGTTCCTGCATTGTTCTAGTACCTGTGAAAGTGAAAATTACTCCAACAGCAAGTGGAAGCATGCGATAAAAGTGAGCAATACAGTAATTAAGTGAATTTTTTATTCCATCAGTAGGAATTGAGAATATTGTTCAGGCAAGCAGTTTTCAATATGTGCTTTTTTTATTAGCTAATTTTTCTACTGTTGAAGGCGTGTGTAATCAGAGATGAAGTTTTTTGTTCTGAAGATCAAGTATTGTGGAAGGTCAATAGTTATCTGGTGAAAATGAAACATTAGTTCTATTTCATCTATTGTGTTAACACAAGTAGTGTTTTTAACTAAGCAGAACAGTATTTTTCTTTCCAGACAGTCTTGTTTGCTGGGCTTCTGCATGTTAATGGCAATTCATTGTCACTGGAGGTGAAGGGACCCACTGTTTTTCAGATTCTTTCATGCTCATGAATAGTATAATGTAGAGAGAATTGTTCAAGATTATTAGTTTACACAGGGACAAGTGGATGAAAAAATGTGTTAAAGGTTTATGACTGAAATAAGTATTATTATAGTGAAAATGCTCAAGCCTGCCAATTGCTATCATTCTACCAATATATAGAGAATAAAGCTTTATGATGTGGTCTACAGATTTTATTGGCATGAAATTAATATTGTAAACCATACATAAGTGGCAAACTGATGACAGATTAGAGAAAGAGATCAGGACAGATGGTCCACGCTGGAAATTCTCTGCACATATGTGATACAAAAGGTGACTGAGGAAGCATTTATTGATTACTTTCAAGGTTGCTCGTTAACATACCCTTATAAGAATATGTTTTCAGTTGGTTGGTTTTCTGCAATACCTGACACGTTTGATCTGAAACGTGAAGTCTATAAAGGTGAAATTATATGGAAAATCTTTTATACAGATGATCCTTATTAGCCAAAATAACTCATCTTTTGCTTTAGGGACCATAGGGAAATATTGGTTTGACTAGATTTCAAATAGTAGTGAAATCTGAGAACTGTTTTGTCATGAAAATTTACCATGTCCGTTATCTACAAGTTTTGAATCACATATGATATCTTTCACCACACTTGTGAAAAGATGCCCTTGCCTGAATCTCAGTGCATCAAAGGAGAGTCATAGGACTCTGACGTGCTAAATCTAAATTCAATTAGGATTCTTTCTGTACCAAATATATGCAAGGAGTAAGCAATAGAAAGAGAATGAAGTAGACAACACTCCGTCTGCTTGCTATTAGCGGACCAGTTTTGCACCAGTGTTGGGACCAAAATGAGGTGGACAATTCCAGTTGTGTTTATAAGGCTTCTCCTGCTAGGTAAAGGAATGAGTGGTGAAAGTTAATGGTATAGGTGGATAAAAGAGAAAAACAACTAGGGAAAAAAATACATGGGCAGGACAGGAAGAGAGAGTGAAGGCAACACTGGAACAGAACAATACAGGGAGGTGTGGGTTGACCCTGGCAGGATGCTCTCTCTATCTATCAAAGCTGCTCTATCACTCCCTTCCTCAGCTGGACAGGGGTGAGAAAGTAGATTGAAAGGCTCATGGACTGAGATAAGGGCAGAGAGAGATCATTCACCAATTACTGTCACAGGCAAAACAGCCTTGACTTGGGAAATCAGTTTATTACTAATCAAATCAGAGTAGGATAATGAGAAATAAACCCAAATCTTAAAACACCTTTCCCTCACCCCTCCCTTCTTCCCAGGCTAAACTTCACTCCTGATCTTCTCTATCTCCTCCCCCAGGCAGTGCAAGGTGATGGGGAATATGGGTATGCTGAGTCCATCACGCATTCTCTCTGCTGCTCCTTCCTCCTCACATTCTTCCCTGCTCCAGTGTGGGAGCCCTCCCACAGGAAACAGTCCTTCATGAACTTCTACAATGTGAGTCCTTCCCATGGGCTGCAGCTTTTCACAGACTGCTGCAGCGTGGGTCCCTTCCGTGGGGTCACAAGTCCTGCAGCAAACCTGCTCCAGTGTGGGCTTCTCTCTCCATGGGGCCACAGCTCCTGCCAGGAGCCTGCTCCAGCACAGGCTGCCCACATTGTCACAATCTCCTTCAATATCCTCCTACTCTGGCATGGGATTGTCCTGGGGCTTCAGATAGATATCTGCTCCACCATGGACGTCCATGGGCTGAAGGGGAACCTCTGCTTTGGTGCCCGGAGCACCTCCTACCCTCTTTCTGCACTGACCTGGGTGTCTGCAGCATTATTTCTGTCACATACTCTCAATTCTTTCTCTGCTGCTGTTGTTGTGCAGAAGGGTTCCCCCACTGTCCCTTCTTAAATACATTATCCCAGAGCTGCTACAACCATTGCTGATGGGTTCAGCCTTGACCAGCAGTGGGTCTGTGTTGGAGCTGGCTGGCACTGGATCTATCGGACACAGGTGAAACTTCTGGCAGCTTCTCGGCCCGGGCCCCTCCTCTTAAAGCTGCAGGGCCCGCCGCGGGTGTCCCGGCCGGCCCTACACCGCTGCCGTGCGCTCGGGAGCTCAACTTGCAGTGGCCGTAACTAAGGAGCTAAACGAAATCCCTGCGAAGCCAGAGCATCGAACCAGCTGTCCGCAGCTTGTAGTGTTCAGCTTTCAGTAGTCAGCACCCCACTGGAGCAAATGCTGGAGAAGGTCTTGCCCCAGTTCCAAAACAGCCCTTCACCGGTTTGCATGTGGAGAAGGATGTCCCATCTCCTGTTGTCACCTGGCAAAGCCAGCTCTCCTTATGGTAGCCTGATCATTAATGGAAACAAAACGGTGATCACCCATGTAAGTGCCTGGTGGGTGGTTTTGATGAGGATCTTAAATACCAGCCTTCTGCCAGTACTTAAAAAAAAAAAAAAAAAAAAAGGAAAGCAGACCTGGAGATTACCATCAATTTGCCATCAACTTCAACTTTTCCCTTTCTTCTTGTGTGAACTGATGGATATTTTGAGAAAGTATAGAGACATAGAAATACTGAGAGAAGAAATCTAGGGTGTATGTTGGAGCTACTCTGAATGAATGAAGTTCATGATCTCATTGTAAATGAATGATGGTGTGTGCAGGGCATACTTCTCAGTTTTTCTGTTGAGCAGAAGTTTATTGATGATTTTATGATACCCCACTGAAAAGGTGATTCTTCTTTACAAATTATAAAGTGAAAAAGATTGAGTCCAGACACAAAATGTAAGTGCAAATTCAGTTTTCCTTGGTTTAAAATAAAATGAAGTTTGAGACTACAGCCCAGGGATTTGGACACAGCAATATGTAAGACTAGTACAGTAGTCTCAAAATGAAGCCTTTAATAATTCTAAGAATCTGAAAACTTTTTTATTTTAGGGTTGTCCAGCGTTGGGTCTCCCCCGTCCCCTTAAAGGTCATTGCAGTGCTTCTTGTTAAGATAATTTCAGTATACTTGTAACATCTTTTTGAAGATTACTGAATTGTGTTTTCAGATTTTAGCTGCATTTTAACATATTTTATTTCTGGTATCCTGCGCTGAACAGCAAAGAAAAAATAAAAACAAATCCTGCCAAAGCACGTAAGATTTAAATAGGCAAAGACACATTCACCCTGATTGTAAGGATGTCTATTAAATGATGTAAGCACAACGCAGAGAAGGGATAACAGAAAGATAAAAATAACTGTATACTTATTTTTAATCTCTATCTAATTTTGGTGGGATTGAGTAAAACCTGTTTGAGAACAGGTGACTCATTTAGAGCTCGTGAAAATGACAAAGTTGTAGCAAGGACTATTTGAAATTAATGCCAGACTTTGATCACTGCTGTTTACTTTTCTAGTTTGCATTCTATGTGATGCATCACATCTTTCTAGTTGTTTTAATTTACCGCTTTCCACTGATGCTGTAAGTCAGAGGGAAATATTTTGATAATCTCAGTCAAGTGATTTGCGTAAAAAAGCCCACATAGTTTGTGTTTCAACAGAATAATACGATTTCAAAAAAATTGTATCCACTGAAGATTTTGCATGGTTATTTAAAAATATATAATGAGTCATAGTGGTAATTACAGAAATGCATTTCATCAGTATAAAATTTCTTCTCAAAAGCCAGTACTGTATTTTTACATTGGTAAGCAAATGGCCCATATGGTTGCTATTCTTTGAAATTACTCTATTTACAGTGGTACGTATTAACTAATTCCAGGGAAAGGAGTTAGCTATTGTGAAAGCAACGTCAGGAGGTTTAGGCTAGTGATTGAAAATAACTTCCATGGTAGTAACAGAAACCAGTTCTTACAGATGTTCATTCTTCAAATGAATATTCTTTTTTGGGAGAAGCTTTAAAAAATAAGCCAGAGTAGTGATAAAGTAATCACTAATATTGGTGTTTATACTCTTAATAAGAACTTAAAATTCTGGTTTAAAGTTTGGTTGTTGACTTGCCTGTTCCTCTGCCATAAACTTCCAAACAGGCGAAGATGTGAGCTTCAGGTTGCAGATTGTCTTAGTTCCCAGTATTGTAGGGAAGAAGCAGCATACTTTCTTTTCTGTAAGTTGAACTTAGAATTATGAATTTGATTTGCTATATAGAGAGGTATAGACTAATACTGACACAACCAGCTCTTGCAGTGTTTGTTTTTAGGGGAATTCTAGCTATGTGCATCTCTGTGAACCCTTCTGGGATCTGTCTGTCTTTTGAATGTAATCTCCATACTCCATACTTTAAGTTTGGAAGATTAACTGGCATGAAAGATTTACTGGCTGTGCTGGAAGCAGTGAAAGAGTTTCTTCACTAAAGCGCTGGGGAGAGCAGGAAGGATGCTCCCCTCTTAGACCTTTACTGACTTTGCAAGAGAATATATCACTGTTTCCCCTCTTCAGATTAATATTGTGTGAAGCAGACACTACTTAGTACACTTTACTGAGAGTACTGTTAGACAAGCAAGGAGGGAGTGAGTTTCCGAATCCCAACACTCTTAACAGATGCATCATTAATCTCAGTTGAATTTTACTGTTAAGTCTGCAATAGGATCACAGTATGCTACCAGGGTAGCATATCCTACTTCTCTGCATGCAGTCACACACCATGCATGCAGAGACAGAGAGGGAGAAATTCATTAGAACATACATGTTTCTGATCATCTTAACAAGTGCATGTTGGTAAGAGTTTCCTAGTACTCTGAAATATATTCTGTTAACTGAAAATGGTAGGTATGCTTGAACAGAGTCAAGGTAAAATATTAATGTAGAATTAACACTGTAGCATCTCGTGACTTTCAATTTCAAGTTTTGCACAACTTCTATTTCTGAAAATAATTCATCAAAGCATTCAAGTACATACTTGCATGCCTTTACTTCTGAAGTATTAGAGCTGGAAACAGCCAGTGGGAATTACCTGATGCTGAGTGCAAGCACCTCTGTATCAAACAGTAGCTCTGAGACCTGTGAGGGAGATTATCTCTGTATTCTTCCCACAGAGAGCCTGGATGTGCCAGAATTGCCTCTTGTAAGCTGTGTTTGAATCCGTAGGAGTGCAGGAACATGATGTGGGCTTATACAACCCAGCTCTGGTTTTGGTCTGCATGGAGGCTTGCAGCTCTTTGAAACGTACCTTGCTCCTGTTGCTTGTCACCTTCTGCCTTCTCTCTTTTGACCCATGTTCTGTGAAGTGATAGTGAGGTGTTTCAGTTATCTAGAGTCTCCTCCCCAGATTATGCTAGGCGAGGTTGTATGAGAGAGGAGCAGAGCCTTCGTGAGCTCACTGCAGACTAATCAGACCTGTGTTCTCCTAACCCCTGAAAACATTTATTTCCCTCGTATTTCATGTTTCCTTGTTTGGGTATTACCTGTTCCTCTGTTGCTTGTTACAGAATGTTGTATTTTGTCTGGGTCCTTCACTTTTGTTGTGTGTTTATCCTACTGCTACTGTCTTACCCTCACACTAATCTTATGTTGAGTGCCTAGCTATATAATTTTCTTTATTCAAAAGTGGAAAAAGCAAAGTGTCTTCAAAGTTGTTCTACTTACTAATGAAAATGAACCTTAATTATCTGGGGGAAATTACCACTGTCTTCATGAGACTCACCAGATCTTGAGGTAATTAAAGAAGTAGAACACTTGTTGACCTTCACTATTGCAGCAGAACTGGTCATCTTCTGTGCCTTCAGATGGTGCAGAGGGTGGAGGTTTATGTGGTTCTTGTTGCAGACAGCTGTGGTACCAGTTTATTATATTTATGGTAGTCACTGCATGAGCTTAGTGTTGTGTTCTGTGTTTCTCCTGCAGTGATACACATATGCCAAGTTTTATTGGACTGTTTGTAATGCTCTTTCCACAAAAACTAGTGAGACCATGACAGCTATATTGCCAGTGGCTAGTAATTAAAACTCAGTTGTTTTCTTTTCTATTCCAGGCCATTGATGAGCCTCCCTATCTCACAGTGGGCACCGATGTGAGTGCAAAGTATAGAGGAGCCTTCTGTGAAGCCAAGATCAAGACAGCAAAAAGACTTGTCAAAGTTAAGGTATGTGGTTTTCCTGCAGACACTTTTTGTGTGTGGGGAAAAAAGAAGTCATCTATGTTCAAAATGGCACAACATGAAACTTCTTTACAGTCTCAAGACAGCTTTCCTTTCTTTCAAGGCTGGCAGTACAGTCTTTGAAATAACACTAAGCTTATCTTTTTTGGGAGGGGAGGTGCTCTGCACACCTACATATAATTAAATACATTCTGTTTCTTTCACTGCTTTGTCATCTGCTTGAATTCAGTATTTGTGGCCTTCAATGCGATAGGCTGACCTTAAAGTAATTGATCAGAATATGACAAATGTAGGCTTATGGTTGAATGTTATTAGAAAATAGCTAAACCTTCTCAATGTAGGTTTAATATGGATTTTTACTTCAGGAATATGGGTCACTGCTGTTTAGCAGTGGCAACTAGATAATACTTCAGGAATAGGATGAAAACTTGCTGTCTTCCAGCAAAGGCTTGGAATATTTGAGTTCTGCAGAATAGCAAGCGGGGGATCTCACCTAATCTTTATGATGAGTAGTTAATGACTGAATCAATCAATATAAGCCACATGCAATACAAAAAAAAAAAATTAGGGAGGGAATGTAAGAGATTTAAACATCCTTTGGAAATTTAAGGTATTATTTCTAGAAATAAAGAGAACATTGTTTGGCTTGTTTTTAATTATATAGTAAGTCTCCACTGGAGAATGACCTTATTATTTCTGTTTGGATAATGTTGCCCACAAAGCTTGTAATGTGGGAGCAGGTACTATTTTCCTGCTCTGCTTCTTAACCTCATACAGAAATGCAACGAGCAAGGATCAAAAGCATTTATGAAACATAAATTAGATTGTTGCTCTGCAACAGAGTTGTAGTGGTGGAGTATTTTTCTTATCTACTGTAAATAAAAGTGAAAATGCATGAGTTGTGAGTGGTAATAACCTGTTACAGAATTGTCTCTATTATGAACTGTTGTGCATTACTTGAGTCTGCTGTCGTGCTGTGGCTGATTTTTGCCTATAGTATATATGAGGGAGAGCACAGGCTATCTCCAAAAGGCCTGGTTGGAAGCACTATTGTCACTTACTTGATAATGTAAAACTGAAGGTTAGTCTTAAATCTGGAATCTTTAAAAAGTCTTTAGAGCAAATTAGTGATCTTTCATAGCTCTGAACAGCATCATCTGGTCTGTACTTTACAGTACCACTGAGTTTAAGCGACTGTTAGCTGTTAAGTATCAGTATTTAACTGATTTAACAGATACAAGAATTTATGTTGTCCTTAGATCAGTGAAATCTTAACTGCTTTCAGCTCTTCAGAGGGCTTTCAGACCACCTTGTTAGATGGCCACTTGCACTTATTAATTGCTAAATATTTTCTTATGGGTTTATTACTTGCAGTTTGGTGACTGCTATGTTTTGTAGAAAGATCTTGAAATGAAATGGAATAGAATCTTTACTGTAAGTTGTTTGTAGAGCCTGTGCCTAAGGCCCTGCGGATTCAAGTTTGTGTGTTTCTTTGCTTTAACTGTATAGCTTAGGGCAGTTAAGCCCTAGTACTGTTGTTGCTTTGTAGAGTAATATGATTTGTGGTTGAGATTTTTGTGTGTAAGTGCTGTAACAATATCTGTTTACATTGTCCTTCCTCCACCAGGAGCATGTATTCCCTAAACTTAGCAGTGACCCCTTGTTTTTTTTCTAAAAATCTTTTCAGCTCTTTCTGACACATGCAGATTTACCACAGTGTTGGCTCTTAACCAGGATTCTTATTATCAGGTGTACTTTGTTTGAAATTTTAGTAGTTTACCTGCTGCATTTATTTTCCACTTGTTTAACAGTTTCTTCTGGTCCCAATACGTTTTATGCCCTATTCTCCTAGAACTACTAGAGGAAAAGGAAAGTCAGTTGACTTCAGGACATCAGTTTTAGTTTGAAGCTTTCATTTAAGTTTTATGACTGATGCTCTATTGAGAAAGGAGGATGTCAACAAAATTTTGTCAATGTGTATCATGTCATCCTTGGGCAAGTAAAATACACTTAATTGCATCTCCTTTTACCTGCTTTCTTCTAATGAAATATTCTTCTGAGAATATGCTGAGTGATACCTTCATAATAACTTTTCCATCACCAGTACAATTTAATAGTTTTACTCAATTTAACTCAAGTGCTATATGTTTATTATTTCAGTACCAATAGGTACTGTATTTCACAGTTCAGCAGTTTTTCGCGGTTCTGTACCTGTTACAGAATTTTACACAGTTTGTCATGGAAAGCAATAAAACTTAAGATTTGCCTGAGCCTGTGAGAAGTGTTGAAGGCAGAACAGATTTGACTAATGGGCAAGACTTTCAGTGTTAGAAAAGTAGTAATCCACTTCATAGGATCTGTTACAGTTTTTGTTAGACACCTATTTTAGCCAATTTATTTTGACAATGTCTCCTAAAACAATTAGCACCATCACCCACACCCGCTTGTATTTGGGCACCTTCACAGAAGTTTCAAAAGAAACTGTGTCTTTAGTAAACAGAAACTAGTGAAGCATCTTCTATGTAGAGCTTACCAGGACTGTTTTCAGGATGGTGAAGAAAAGGGGGATTCCAGCTGAATCTAAACAGGTGGATGATGTGCTGAATCATGATCTTTGTCTGAGAGAGAAGGGATCCACACTGGCAGATTATTTCAAGGAGCAAAAACTGTTGGTATCAAAAATCTCCTCTAAAAGAGTCAAAACCCCAAGGCATCCTTTAAAAAGAAAAAAAAAACCATTCTGGAATACACAATAACAATTTGTTTTGTTTACTTTTCATTGTAGTGCATTGAGGCTAGCTGACGGGTTTGAACAGAGTTTCTTTTGGCTGTGAAATACATAGAATCATAGAATAGTTAGGGTTGGAAAGGACCTTAAGATCATCTAGTTCCAGCCCCCCTGCCATGAGCAGGGACACCTCACACTAAACCATGTCACCCAAGG
>JANHGB010052424.1:16567-56574 GCA_026283785.1 Coracopsis vasa | reverse complement strand
GCCTTCTAAATTTCAAATTTGTTCCTTAAGTCCTATAAGCCTTTGTCCATGATCTATAGAAAAAGGACAGTTTGCTCCCATTTCATGGAAGTATTGTGAAAATTAGTTTATTCACTTCGGTGAGAAACTTGGACACAAGAACAGAAGGCTAGAGAAAAACTGAAAAGGAAATTGATCCTTCTACCCTCAGTGCAAAAACCAGCTAATGTGCATTAGGAGAGATGTGGCTCCATCTAATGAATGCTGAGGGCAAAACAGAATACTAAACAGCCCTTTTTAAGCAAACCCCATCAGTCTGGAGGAGGACAGAACCAAGGGAAAAATGCCACACACACCTTTGGCACACACAAAGGCTGTGTGTTTAAGAGAACCTAGTGGAACCTGCATGGGCAGCTTCAAAATCTGCATATCCTAATTGCTGCAGGCTCAAACCCACCACCAGAGCAACAGCCTCTTAAATGTAGGTGGGGTTTTTTGTGTGCATGTGATTTTTTTTCTATGATCTTAGCAATATTACCACTGCACTAAATACACCTGTTGATATCACTGGATTTTCCCATATGCAGCAGTATCAGCCCTAACAGCTTTCTAATTCCATTCAGACTGTAAGAATATGCCTGACCTCCCAGCTATCTGCATCAGTTGTAATAAATTCAGCCAAACATAAAATTGTAATCACTTTATCACATTGTAAAAGGTAGTCCATGTTCTTCACATTTCAGTTAACGCAAATAGGCAGTTCTGTTGCAGACCACTTGCAGAGATTGTAATACTTATTACCAAGGCGCGTCTCTCCTGGAATGAAGCATTTGATCTTTTTACATTTTCATCTGTGCTTGGTATTTCTGAACTACCAGAAATGACCCGGGTGGCACTGCAGTGTCAGCGATGCTAACTGGTATTACTTTGAGATATGTGCCGAAATTGTACCACTTTAACTCCATGAAAAAAGGCTGTACAACAGACAGGATCTGAGACTGTTAAACACAAAATTGATTTAATGTCTTAAAGCTTGGGCATATTTCACATTTGGAAGTATTCAGGTATAAAGACTTGAGCCCAGAGTGTACATGGTGAACAGACACAGGCTGTTGCCTTATTCCCCAACAAAATAATAAGTAAAGCAACAGATACTGTCTTTTCATAGTTACTTTTTTAAAAAGATCTTGTTGCCTGCTATGCTCTTGCATTTCTGGTCTTCCTCCACATCTAAAAACATATAGCTACAGAATGTAGTTTTTTACTGTAATGATATGAAGAAAAAAAATATGGGTATTGAAAAAGTAAAAAAGACAAAGAATAAACTGACTCATGCTGACTTCTTGATTTAAGAAGGCTCTAAACTGCTATCCAGAACCTCATCTTTAATGAAATACAAACCAATATATTTTACCTTATATATTTTTATTTTTTTCAGAATATTTTTAAGTATAACACTTCCTGTTTTCTCTACCTTTTTTTCAAAACCTACTCTCTGACTGAGGTGACTCATCTGACTTCCTTAAAAAGACATATAACCTTCCAAAGGTGTTGCATTAGAATATATTCTGAATAAAGAAGATATCCTTAGCTATAAATCTTGTGACAGAAAGTATATATTTGAACTGACTGCAGCATCTTCTCAAAATAAAGGCGAAATTTTGTATTTTAGTGACAAAAGTTCTGTCAAGCCTCCCAGAAAGATAAAAAGCAAAACATCTTGTACAGCACCACACAGCCTGTTAGGTTCATCCATACGGTTCATCCATGCCCCTTCTCTCTTCTTCCCCTCTTCCCTCAGCTAATTCAAAGGCCTTGAAGACAGCACAGCTCTGATCAGAGTACCGCATGCAAGAAGCAGCAAGTACAAGGTCTCCTATTCCATTTTCTGCCCTCCTCTTCTTACATATAATATTTTTCAACTATCTCAAACATGAAGAATATTGTTAAAATTTTAGTTTTAATTATTTAACAGTTTTCAGCACATTTTATATGTAATATTTGCCAACTGATAAAAATCAAAACAACAAAATCTCAAGTTGTTGTATTTAGTTACGTGTCTAAATATATTAGATTTATGATTAAAAGAGAACTGAGAGTGCATTAATTATTTGTTTTCTACTTCCTAAAGCCTTTAAAATTCATACTCTCGACATTGTCTCTTTAAGGAGCCTCAAGCTTCTGCTGCTCAGCACAAATAAGAAGGATGGAATTGGACAAAAGCAATCATGTTAACTGAAGTACACCAGTTCCACCAAATCTGGACACGCTTCATTTGGTTCTAAGCATGCACCAGTTAGGCAGCTCTTCGGAGGAACTGAAGAGCTTCATCGGCAAGAAAGAAGAACTTCAGAAACACCTGTCTTTAGAATCATTCATTCATCAGTTTAAACCAAGGATGGTCTCAAGTTATAAGTTTTATTTCCTAACTGTATTGCTACCTGTGTCCATTTGCCAGCTTAAGTTTAGTTCATTGCCTCATACTTAAGCAAACTCTCAAAAACTTCAGTGATATCTGTAAACAAATGTAACTCACAACAAGACAATAAACAATTACCCAAGGTGTGACATGACCCTAAGTCAGCCCCTTGTAGAACAATATGAAAACAGGACACCTACATTTCAGCTTTGCACAGCAGAACTCTCATATTAGTGAGGCCACAGCTCATAAAGAAGAACACCACCTTTCAAGACCTTTACCTAATGAGTAGTATCACAAGCTTTCAGATAGAGCAATGTTATATACACACTGAAAAATTAATTGGTTCATTATATACTGGGTGATGTCATAAGACACAAAAACCTATCCTACATTATAACATATTTATGTTTACCTTATATTAATCTAAAATGTATGACCTTTGTACGTGCAATTAAACACTTTTTTTTTTTTAATTTCCACTAAACAAGCAATGGCAACTTGCTTTCTTGTGTTTTGCACTCATCGCACTTACAATGACCTTACACAGCATCATATTGCTGCCTGTGCAGAGCTACTCCTGCATACAAGGCTATGAATTTGAGCAGCACAGCAACTGCAAAGGACTGGAATAACTACAATGATTCCTCTGCTTCTACCATGGATTGTTTCAATTCCAGATTTCTACTCTGTTACTCTATCTATAACTTTTCACATTCAAACATTCAGAATTGCAGCAGCAGGACAAAAATGTGGGACAAACAGTCGACCTAGGAATTCCTTGTGTTCTGTTGTTCATTATTTCAAAACAGCAATTAAAAAGCTTTATAATCTAGTTTCTAAGTCTATTTTTTAACACAACAAACTGCATAAGCAATTATAAAAGAAAAGGAGAGAAGCTGGAGAAACAGAGGTTTCAGTCTGGGCCTTCCCTGATCCATAGAGCAATTTTCTAACATCTGTACCAAAGAACAGGCTGTTATTCTTCCTGAACTATTAAATGCAATAAAAGAGAGCATTAATAACTTACAAGTTTACCCCACTGCAGTACAACTCTAGTGATCTTGATTCTTTTCTAGCCCTGAAAAGGAAATTCAGTCCAGTAAGGCAGGTAAGTACATCACAGAAACAGCAATGCGCACACACATTTAATAGTGACAACATCAGTCAGCTGCACAGATGTGGACTGTGCCTCTGTCCTGCCAAAAGTAGCCTCTGAAGTTCCAGTTTTAAAATTAAAGCCTGACAAAAGTAAGTGCTCAGACATGCACATACATATGAGCAGCATTGTAGCTCATGACTCCTGAGATCTCTTAAACTAAATGATCTCAGACATTTGCTTTGTTACCATCACAGGAAAAGACTGAGTTGTTCCATGGGAGGCAGCAGCTCCTGGCCCTGTGCAGGATGACAGGCAGGGGTAGAGAGGCAACCCCCCCACTCCCCAACCTCACTGACTCTCCCAAATGAAGGCTTTGACATCCCTCCAAGCTCTGCTGCAGCCAAGTGCCAAAGAGGCTGCTAGTAAATTTGTTTCTCCACCAGTAAAAATAGTGCACGTTCATGTATGCTTGCATGGAAGCTTGCGCATGTTCCACCCAATTTGGGAACCCCTGCACCAAATCTAAAATGTATTAAATGAGTTTCCTTCTGTGAACAACTGCCTGGGCTTTCCAGAAGAGAGGCTAATTGGCTAATTCAGCTGAACAGCAGAACATAAATCAGGCCAGCTGCAAGATCTGACTCAAGTCTATACTCTCCCACTGGTTTGAAATGATTTAATCCATCATCCAAAATGCCCTCATGTCAGCTCACAGAAGTTCTGGCTCCAAACTGGAAAGAATTAGTCAAAAAATGGAACAAAACACAAAGAGATATCAGGAGGAGGTGTACATACCCTTAGCTTGTTCCTTCCCCTCCCGCTCCAAAAACTATGCAGAGCTTTTTCCTACAATTACTCTTCACTAACTCCTCAACAAAAACTACTGAACATCTGAATTCCTGTGGGAAAAAAGGACTATACCTTGGTGACATGAGTACATCTATACACAGAAAAAGGCAAATATCTCACCAGGAAAGAACAAATATAGCAAATAGTGTCGCCGCAGCAAAGAATTTTAAAGCTCCTTTTACAGTCCTTTATTTGTGTTCTGTCATTCCACTCAGGAAACTAAGCTACAATTTTTACAGAGACTTAGGAAACCAAGCACCCAGTGCCTACTGCATTTAATTTACAGTTTTTGTCTACGTTTTTCCCACTGGGGCATATACTACATTGTGAAACAAGTATTAGATCCGGTCTGCAGTCTTAGTGAGAATCTGAGGTTAATTATTTTCCCAGAAATATTTGGCACAGAAGGGAGTCAGCTGTACATTGACTGGTACCTTGCACTGGTTACAGGTTTCAGAATGAAGACATTTCAATACCGGCTAAGTGCATCTTCTTGTGCACACTACTTGACATCTTTCTGCCTCTTTCCCCTGGCACTTTTTGTCAGTACTGAATATTCGGACTACAAGTTCTTCCAGTCAAATATTCTCATACTCACTTTGCACACACTAAAGCCTTACGTGTGTCAATCTGAGTGTATTACGGAACAAACCAATATTCATATTTTTTTCACTAACATACACTGATTTTATGCATTAGCACCAAACACAAAATATGACTCCAGAAGAAAAACTCCACTGTTATGCCAAGGATGAACATGGACATATAACAAGGGAAATAGTAGTTGTGGGTCTTTTCCCTCTATGCCCTGTCAGTTCAATACACTCCTCTTACAGGGATAAATGTCAGCCCTTTTGTCAGCCCACCTGACAAAAAGCAGCTTGCAATCACCGCTGTCATAGACTCCCAGGACAGGGTCACAAGAATTATATACCAGTAAGCAATTCCAACAGACGGAGCTCGCTCCAGGCTCAAATGCCCATAGCTGTGCAAACTGAACCCCAGTTTTATTCCCTGGTGGCATAATATCTGTTTCTTAAAGAAAAGAACATGCTAGCAGTTCTAGGAGGACACTAACCTAAAAAGGATCCAGAAGTTTAGGACTCATAGGTTACAATTCATCTGAGCTAGCTTCAGCTGCCTAAATATAAAGCGAGTCTAAACTAATCCTCTAGGCTCTTTTAATGGTGAACAGAGAAAGGCAGGCATCTCAAGAAAGAAGATAAATGACTATGCTGCCTTGCCTACTGCTATTTCCTCTCTCATCCCATCAACTACAGAGGGAGCCTAGACAAATGACTTAAGGCAGCTAACTTTCAGACATCTGAAGACATGTGAAAGACTCCCACACTTTAAGTCTGGATTGCTGGGTACAGAATATATGTGAAGAATTTCTATCCTAGGGTGGTAAAAATCATTTTAATTTGTGGTTACCCCATTCTAAGCACTACTGTAATTATTTTTGTACTTTACAGTTGTCTCTAGGGCTATTTTAACTACAGCTTCTTCTACAAATGCTGAATATGTTACCTTAAAACTCAAAATAAATTGTTTTTCGTGTGGTAATTAGAAAATTTAATCAAGAACTAAATCCTGTCCTGAAAGTATAAAATACTCAAGTGACCCTCAGAAGTAAGTCTATGATAGATTGCAGTGTGTTACAAAAATAGGTTAATAAATTATGAACAACCTACATTTTGTAAGCCAGAGAAAAAAAAAAGTTAACATCCCTATTAGTGAAGTTGAACACATTTCTTTTGTGGTAAGTTTAGTCATGGTCAGGATTTTTATGTGTGTATATATATATATAAACCAGCATTTTAAAAACCAACAAACTTCAATTTCCAAAGACAACATAAAACAGGAGAAGACACATCTCAGGAACTGAGGCTTTTCTGCACAGGTGTCCTTGATTTCTGTATTTCTGTGGGGAATGTGGGCTTCCCACAGCCTGGATTAAAAAAAAAGGGATGCATTAGCACTGCTAGTACAGAAGGGTGCAGTGGGCTCCCTAAGCCTCAGCCGAGTCAATAATTAGTTTTTCTCGCCAGCTATGGTAGTAGCCAGGAGAAGAAAAAGGGGAAAAAATACAAAGGAAGAGATGAAATCTCTTACGCCCTAGCGCCCGAGGACCCCTACCTGCCTCCCGCTACGTGCTGCCCCCGCCTCGCTTCGAAGGAGCAAAGCCGAGAGGTTGGGGAGGCGGCAGCAGGGGGACGAGGGCAGGTAGAGACCGGACTATCCCTTCAAGGCACTTTCTCCGAAGTCCCTGCACCTCAGCCATTGCAAGCCGCCACCGCTCACCCCGCTCGCTGCCACGCCAGGCGAGAGGCGCTCCCGAGCTCCGCAGGACGGAGCAAGGCGTCCCGCAGCCCCGCCGCAACTTGCCGGGGAGATGGCGGCCGGCCCCCCGCGGCTACTCCGGGAAAGTTGCCTGCCAACACCCTTTAAACCGTGCCCCGACTTACATGGTGCTGGCGAAGGGCTGGGGGGGGTAGTAGCCGTAGGGCTCCCGGAACGTTTTAACGGCTCTCTGAGGTGGTGGAGGGGGCTCCGGCCCCCCATTGACACCTCTCCAGCCGCGGCGTCGGCGCTGCTGCTCCTCTTCCTCTGCCCCCTCATCCTCCTCCTCCTGCTGCGGGGGGAAGGTCACTCTCCCCTGCTCCTTGCTCTTCCTGCTCTTGCTCGACATGGTTAGGGACCCCTCAGGCGGCGGTGGCTGCTCCCGCTCCCGGCCGGCCTCGTCCGGCAGCGTGCGTGGCGAGGAAGGAGACAGGAGAAAGAGGAAAGCCCTGCCCAGCGGGGGACAGAGTACCTGGGGAGGACAAAACCCTCACGATAAAACCATCGCCGCCCCTCCACCTTCTCCTCCTGCCGCCCGTCAGGAAGGCAGCGCGATGCGCAGCCCGGCAGCAGGAGCCGGGAAGTGCCAAAGAAGCGAGCAAGAGACAAGAGCTCCCGGCAGCGGCGGCGGCTGTGTCTGTCTCCTCTCCCTGTCATCATCCCTCGCTAGGACACCATCGTTATTGAGGCAGAGGAGACGAGCCACCACGGAGAGGAGCAGCTGCCTACCGCAGCGAGCGCTCCGGAGAGGAGGGAACGCTTCTCCCTCCCCTCCTCCCGCCCGCCAAACACCGCCTCGGCCCGGGGGGCGTGAGGGGGAGGCGCTGCTAACACAGGGCGGTTACAAGTGTTCCTCCGTCGACCCAGGCCTGCTGCCGCCGAGGTGAAACCTGCTGCCGGTACGCCCGTTCTTCAGGTGCGGGTACCGCTGCCCCCGTGGGGAGCCCTTGGGAGGCCCCCGCCGCTGAACGGTCCTTGCAAAGGTGACAGCGAGCCCTTCCAAGGGTGCCCGCCACGGTACGAGCCCCGAAGGAAGCTCAGGTGATAGCGGCTGTGGCCGTCAACAGCAGCGTGGTTTTCGTTAAAACGGCCCAAACACAAAAGCTGTCAAATCCGTATAAAGCTTGCTCATGACTTTGAGAAATATTCATCCCTACAGCTGAAAACAGTTGAAGTTCAAAATTTTCAGGTAAAAAGAGGCTTTTTTGACTGCATCACTGTTCCAAAAATTTTCAGATGCCACTACCTTAGACTTGACTGGTTTAATTCTGCATGGTGTTAAACTAAAAAACAGTGGGAGGATGATAAGACGCCCACTGCGCGTAATCAGAGCTAGTTATACTCTGCTGATACCCGTCACAAAGATTCTTGCTATATGGAAATGTATCACATCTTTTCTTACTATGAGATTTTCCCATGCATTATGCCATAGGGAAAAGTATTCTATGACAAAACTGCAACCCTATTAAAATGGAGACAGAGAATCTGTGGGTTTATACACAAAGTATGCTGAACAGTAGGTATGCAGAGACTGTATGTTGATACATATATATATACAACAAAGCTATTCCTTTGTCTCCATACTGCCAAGACACCATTTTTCTTTTGCTTTAAACCTTTTTTAAGCATTATGTGGCATCAATATAAATTTGCACAAGTTATTAAAAATTGCAGGTCCTATGTAAGTTTTCCAATTACTTCAGAGAAAGTGAACTTTAAATCCGCATATGACTGCTTAGATAGAATTCTCACTGCCAAGCACCGTTAAGTAGTCTCTTAATATAAAATGCTTATTATCTCACACTGTACACTGTTTTTAGTGTCAGCCATGCGTTTGCCTTTGTTGTTTTCTATGTAGACAGTATTTATACCCATGAAGCACAGGAAAAATCAACCAGGAGTTTCACAGAGATAATTTACTCAGCTTACTTTGGAGAAAGAATTGGGGTTTGTTTTTGTGACTATAATTAGTTTACATCTTGAACTATTTAGGGAAGTGGTTTCTTACGTCTTTCATCACATGCAAAATCCTATTGAGCTTCAGTGGAATTATGTACATGGTACAGCAAGGTTTGCTCTCTAAGAAACTGATACGTTGTGTAGCTACTGTAGCTTTGAAATACTTGGGGTTACTCATTCAGAACAATCTAGGTGTCTAACCTAATTATACATACTGTATCAGTGTTACATATTTTAGAGCACAGCCATGTAACAATCTGTTTGCATCATACCTTGTATTCTTGCAGAGACCCTTTGATTTTAAAAAAGATACTGCCCATATTGTGTTCCTTAAGAAAAAAAAATCCTCTATTATTGCAGTGGGCTACAGGAATGGACTTTCAATTGCCTCTAGAATTTCCCTTGAGAACAAAACATAAAAGTACATCTGGAAGTACATGAGAAATGCTCTTGCTTTCCAAATGTATGCTCAGAGCAAGGCTTCCATATATGAAGGTTTATTTTCCCTTCAGAAATACATAAATGAGGGGTTTAATATTGGTTCTTAGTTTTAAGAAGGTCACATTCTTGCTTTTTCTGTTGCACTTCCCATCACTAACTGGAATTACATGTTCTATGGGCTGGTTTTGCCATTATTTGAGTATTGTCTAAACAGAGATTGGTTTGCTGTTTCTACAATGAAAGGTAATGACTACTACCTATTCCATTATCTAAGTATTGATAATACTTGACTTGGAAGTCATCCTTGCAGAAGCCTGCATAATACATCCCTCCATTTTGAGGAGTGAAATAATGATAACTCTCCAAGTAATTGCAATACTACATATTACAGTATGTATTTCATGCCATAGAACTTTCTATTGAGCTGTTTCTGTTCTGAGAATGCTGCTTGAGGCAGTGGCAAAAAATCTCTTATAATATAGCACTGTAAGTGCTGTGTAGAAGGCCACTTTTTCTACTACACAATATCCCTGCAACATGGACTTCTGACAAATCTGATTCCCCTCACCACCTATTTCAGAGAGGAAATGCCAGTCAAAATTTTTGGGGAAGTTAGCTTTCCTTCTTGATACTGAAGGAAATGGACAATGTAAGAAAAATTGACCAAATCCTTTTGTCTTTCTCACCATACTATTACAAAGCCACCAAGCCAAAATACTTGGCTCCTAATGCACATTTTGATTAGTTGCTTTTCTTCATCCTGCCCTTCCTGCTTTACTTGCTTTTTGGCCAGCACTCACTTGCATTTGAACTTTACAGCACAATAATACTGGAGGAATTTTCCCCTTTGTTTATTTGAAGGAAATTCTACCTGATAAACAGCCAGGATGACAACAAAAGAATCCATTACAAATCTTGAACGTATTCTATATTGTTACAGTCTTAGAAATATTTTGTATTTTCAACTGAGATGTGTAGGGAAACAATCTCAGTCACAATAAAATTATATATAGAATATTTACCAGAGTCTGAAGTACCAGGCTGCTACCAGAACACAGTATTGAAACAGACATATGATAATTCTTGTGTGATTAAACTCCAGCCATCCCTGCCTTACTTGACAGTAAGAATTTAAACATCATTGTTGTGTCTTGGTAGTATGGTTGAGGCCTCAAAGTGCCATATTCAAATAAGCAAAATGCACAAAGCCACACTTCTGAAACAGCAGAACAAACAAGGAACCTAATAGTAGTGAAATTGCACCTACGAAATCGTGGGTATGGCTGAATGTTCTTGAAAAGGGATGAACCATTTAATGAAACATTTACACATGTTTGAAAACATTCATAATGCAAATGTTCCAGAATCATTATTCTTCTCAAAAATATTTAATGTTATCAAAGTATCAGATAGATGTCAACATAGGCAAACTTCAAAAAGCAAGGGAGAAAGGATGAGTAGACCAGGCAGAGCAATACAACCTTGTGCCCTGTGTTATTTCAGCTGGTTAAAGACTTTACAGTCAAAGGCTGCCAATCTAGTATGTTTTGTGAACGCTGACTTGAATTTACAGGGGTTTGAAGTGATGTCATTTTAATTTAGAAAACTGCTTCCTGGAAGTTGCTTAGACAGAAGTGAAATACTGAAAGCCGTACTGCTGTAAGGACAGAGACTGAACAGAAAAGCCTGAAAGATTTATAGCAAGTAGTAAACATAGAAACACAGCAGGTATACTATTATATCACTAAAGATGCCAGATTACTCTTCCTGCTCCTTTTATTTTTTTTAATTAAGACATGGACTTAATGCCATAACTATTTCATGGTTGTCTTGGAATTGCAGCCAGTATACAGTCCCTCATTTCTTTCACTGGGCTGGTTTGATCAAGACAGGTGGGAATAAGATTGGAACAGGGTTTTGATTATGTGGATCAACTACTCTGGTAGAATTTATCCATCCTCCTCAAATTATGAGAAGTACACAATTCTGATTTTAAAATATCTATTGGCAATATTCTTCAGCTGGAAGGAAGCGATCAAAAAATTGCTTTTCTAAATTGAAATAAGGTGTCTAAAGAACCCACAGCAATAAATTTCCCTGAAATATTTTCAAAAACATGAGTTTCATATTTCTCTTTCACATTTTTTCAGCTTCTTTAAAATTGGCAGATGAATGGAGTAAAGATCTGAAATATTGGAACAAATAGCACAGCTGGCATTCAGTATACAAAAATATCAGGAAATATAATCAGATTCTTAGATTGCACTAGAACAGCAGGAATACCTTCCAGATCTATGAGGCACCTGACTAAGTGGATATGCAAATCAGTATGACTGTGAGAAGTGATGGGGAAAAAGGTCATGTAGTGAATGTGCTCTGGGAATTGCTCTTACCAGAATTTCTTGAAAGGTACATTTCAACAGTTTTAATCTGAAAATAAATCTAACCTGCTTGTTAAAAATTGGAATGTTGACACTAAGACCTTCTAATTGAAACTAAGTGATTTACATTTAAAAATCAGCAAGATCCAAGAAACTTCTAGTAACACTTTCCCTTGCATAACAACCTTGCATGGTATGTGATAATGCCAAACAATTATTTTCCTGCTTTATAAAAAAGTAAGATTATCTTCTCTCAAGAGACAAAACTGGTTTTTATTTGCTTGAAGTGACGGATGAAGAGAGGGAAAAAGACACTCCTGGTAATGCTAGAAATAGAATCCAGGCCATGCAGTACACTGAACCCTTCTCTAACGTGTGTGTGTACTACTTTCATGAAAATTGGGAAGTTGGTGGGAAGTGTAATGAAAGTAAAATTGGCCTTCTTTGCCTCATACTGGGAATTTGCCTACTTGCCAAGAACCCAGTGTTTTCAAGGACATTTAGCTCCTACATCAAGGACTTCTATTAAAGTCTAAACAGGTTAATCAGCATGTAGAAAAAAGGAGGGGTGATATGATGTCACTGATCTGTAAGCACATCTCAGCCTCAGAACTAATATTATGGTTTAAGGCTTTTAAATGAGATGAAAATAGAAATTCCTGAGACCTGACGCTGTAATTTCATGCACACTGTGCAGCAATTCAGGCCCATGCAAAGTGAGTGGGTATAAAATACTGTCAAATCACGTAGTGGAAACCAGGCCCTCAGAGCTGTGTCTTGTATTATGTGGTCTAATATATGATATTAAAATGCTTTTCTAAATGCTTTTCTAAATTGAATAAAACCATTAGATAGATACCAGTTACATTTTCACAGGTTTGCAGAATGTCTGTCTAGACAAAATGGACGAATACTCTTTTTTGCATTGTGGCAACTGTGTGTACATCTACATGTTTGCACTTATTATTTCCCTTTTTCTAAGGCAAGCTAGATATGTCTTTAAACAAACCCAATGCATTTGCACACTTTTCAACAAATCCACATGATCCTGAGCCTCTTCCAATTAAGTTTTATCCCTCTCTTTTCACTCATACTGGTAGAAGTTAACAGAAGTGCTTCTAGGAAAGGGGCTACAGAATCAATTCCCTTATCTGTACATTGCCTTGGGGACCGTGTGTAGCTTATAAACTTCAGAAAGTACACTTTCATAAGATTTGCTTTACTGCTTGTTTATATAAAAGGCTGGTTTTTCTTCCTTAATTTAGTTTCCCTGTCCCTTTGTCAGTCAATACTCTTTGAAAACATAAGCATGAATCTTGGCCTACTGTAGAGTGCTGGCAGCCATGTGATAAGAAAATTTACTGTCACAAGACAACATCTTCAACATGGTTTTCTTTTTGACAGTGCGTCAAATGTGGGTGAGTGAATGCAGTGTACCCTACTGTCCCCTTGCTGGTTGACAGTAAAAGTTATCACATGGATGTACTCAGTATTTCAACTAATAAGATCGAGAGCTGCAATGGATGTATGAAGTGCAGACTACCCCTTATTTTAGCAGATTAGCAACATTTCCTGCCCTGTGCAAGTATTAAGTCTGAATATATTTGGACACAGGTCAGTCTTTCTCTAAGTGGGAGAGCAGGGTTTGAGTCACTGTGGGGATCCGAATAGGGGAAACAGGACATAAAAAAAAGTAATACCAAGAGACAAACAGGTCTGTGATGAATCAAAGCAGTTCACAATGATTTTTACACCCAGAAACAAGTGGATTTCCCACATTGTTTTGTGGATTGATATTGTACTATATTTTAACTTGTGGGCACATTCTCCATTGTAACACCTTAGCGCAGAGAAATTTGAACAGCAGCTTACCATTGCAAAAGAGGAGTCTGAGTGACAAGCATGGTTCCCTGAGGAGAAGATCTTTCATCCTCATTTGTACCATTCAAAGCTCTGTTGTCCAGGATGTCTGGCAATTTTGACTGAAAGATTACCTGATTCTGTCATAGTTCAGAGCTTAATTTTATTAAATCCCATCAGAAATCTTGGATAAATACCATGTGGTACTAAATGCTTGCCATACCTCAAAACATTAAATTCCTCTTGTTGGAAGAGGAGTAAGTACCACAGCACAGTGTTGATTGAAAATGTAATCTTTCTTTCCATGGGCTGCTGTGTAATAGGTGGTAACACTCAACCACAGGTGCTAACTATCTGAGTGACAGCAACTCAGTGGGTCATCCAAAACCTCTTTGTTACGCTGGAGGAATGGACAACAACAAGGAGAAGAGATTGAAAAAAGGTCCTGCTGAGCGCAGCTATGCTGCAAGTGGGAGCTCATCCTCCTGCAGACCTCCTGAGTTTTTTGTGGCCATGTGAAAAAATGGTTCAGTGCCTAGTGTGGCAAAAACCATGTTACCAGCTCTACCAAATAACAATTGCCCTTGAGAAGTTTTGCTGTTCAGTGCACAGTGAAGCACCAAGCACTTGAATATTATTATTCCCAAGTGACCAGGAGATAGTATTGGCAACTGGTGGGTTAGTCTTAAGCCTCCTGGTAGTAAACTTCTTATGAAGTGGTCATATCTTCTCTTTGAAGTAAGATATGCTCAGAAACATTCATTAGGAATTAATCAGAATCAATATAAGAGATACAGTAAATATATATATTTGTGTGTACATATGTATATGCATATACTTGTCTGATTAAAGCAGCCACAGGATGCCAACATCCTGCTTTTGCATAGCATGCAACTCATTTGACTCTTGCCAACTTCAAGGTTGGAGATCCCATATACATATTCTGCGTTATGAAATTTTAAAAATCCTGTATATACTTTTGTTACAGTTTTTCTGACTTGTAGGTAAGAAAAGCCACTTTGCAGAAAAGGGAGTGAAGAAATGCTGAATTTCCTAGCAACTGAGAGGTGTTCAACAATAGAAAGAAAGAAAAAACCAAACAGAATGCTTCTGTGAGAAGAAACTACACTTATTAGTGACAACCTTCAAAGTGATTGACAGGGAATATGGGAAACTTTGGAAAAAGGGAGACAGGACAGTATTTATAAATTATTCACTGAATGCCAATTTAAAATATAGTGGCGATGCAATATCTTTTGCCATTAAAATTAGAATAACTCTGCTAGTATCAGTAAAAGGTAGGTGTCTTGTTCAATTAATATGTGTTTTGGGGAGGAAGATGGTTGTAGAAGTGAAAGCAAGATTAAAGAACCTCACTGCTCTTGTCTTTCAGTAGTCCCTGTAGTACCCTGGCGTGTGACCAAGTGCTGACACAGAGATAAGGAGGTCATTGCCAATTTCATTTTCTGACTTCAGGGAAACAAAAGCCTTTAAGGATACTGTCACTTTTTTTGGTGAATTCAGGCCAATGAAAACATCGCAGTCACTCTCAGTAGAGTTTGAATTCCATATTTGGCTTTTAATAAAACCAGCAACCCATGTTCATGAAAAGATGGAAGAAATTTTCTCAGGGTTTCAGAACACAGCCAAGTCTAGGTGGGGTGGTATCTCTGGCAAAGTAAGGAGAAAAAATAAATCTCAGGAGACCCTCAGAAGTTGCATTAATTTTTAAAACACCCATGTCCTGGTTTTTAGGAGTAAACAGCATCTACAGTTCCCATTACAACTCAGAAAATGAGACCAGAGATGCTTATTCAGCAGAAGAGTAATAGAAGGCAGACTACTTTGCAATACTATGACAGACACACATAAGGAAACATCTTTCATGCAGAAAGTGTTTATATGCCCCATAATAGAGGTATTTCCATCTTCCTCAATATTTTTCATTACACTACCATTACTGATATGTGGAAACTGTCTGCAATAATGACGTCTTTGTCTAGGAATCCCACCCCACCCTAGGCTTTCAACTAACAGGGATTTGATACCAATAGAGAGCTCAAATAAAACTTCATCTTTATAGCAGGAGGCAAACGCTCAGAAATTGGAATACTGAGCATCAAAATTAGTCTACAAAGGAAAATGGTTTCCTTATCAGATGAAACTGCTGCTGACAGAAATATATGTCTGGCAAGTCAGAAAATTAGGAATCTGCACATTGTGGACTTTGATGTTGGCATGGAATTCATTTGAAGAGATGCAAAGATTATTCAAGGGCTAGTGTTAAAAACTCATGTGTAAATATACATCCTGGGTGTAAGAAGAATATGCTAAAAGACATACAGAATTTTTTTTCTTAATTGCAAAAATAAAAATGTGTCCAAAGTTTGATTCTGAAATTAGGAAAATATCTTCTGCTTATGTAATCATCCCAAAAATAACTTACCTTCAGTACTAGATAAAAAACATTCCAAGAGCCTCACGCACTCAAACTTTCTACTTTTGAAATTTTAAATCATCAAAGGGGAGCCCTTTAACTTCTTTAACAGTTGAGGTACTTTCACTTTAAACCAGGTTATTACCTCTGTCCATTTTTTAAGTCTATTTTCAGATTTAGACAGTGCTTAACATAATTCAGCATAATTTCAGCAAACCTTTTAGCAGGAATGAATCTGTTATGTTACCCATTCTGTCTGTCACTCAGAAATGGAAATGATTGATTGCACATGAATATATGACTAACCAATAGAAATGGCGTCTCAAGTCATATGAGTGACAGAAATGTAGCTTGACTTCTCTGTTCTTTCTTCTTGACACTGTAATGAAGAACCTGTATGAGATGATAGACACCCAAGATTATATTATTGCATTATTAAAAGGGGAGGGTGGAAATTAGTGTGAACACAAAGTTCTAAGAAGGTCAACAATGATACACTGACTTGTCCAAAACCAGTGATATACACAGGAGAAAATCAAAAAGATTTTGGAGAGGAGTCAACAGTTTGTTTCAGTCATCTTCAGAGATGCCATCACTGCACAAATGAGGTAGATACTGAGATGGAATGGAAGGAAGAAAGCATGAGTGTATCAGCATTTTGGTCCTTTTCCCCCTGTGGCACCCCCACAATTAATACAAAACAGCTCATTAGATCAGGGAAGGACTACTAGATATTTTTCTTAATAGTGTCTTCCTATAGCTGTATTAGATTCCCCATTGTCTGATTATGTTAAGCCTATTAAGTTATCAGTATCCAGTTTCATATGAAGCCACAAATCGAATCCAGATAAAGGTACTAGCCTGTCATTGACTTCTGCAGGAACTGAAAGATCAGTGTGACAAACTGAGATGTTAAACCTGACTCTTCATCCCATGAAAAAAAATAAGTGGGAAATTTTGTCTACCAAGGCACGTAAAGCTTGCAGTTCCCATTTAAGTTCCCTGCTTATATTCCTTTAGTTTGCTCATCTTCCCTCGTCCCTTGTGCTGCCATTCCTATGCAATGGAGCAATAACTGTTAGTAATTCTCACTGAGGCATTTGCAGCCAGATCAGCAGCTAAGCCCTGGCAGAGAATAACTGTCACTGTCATGCATTCTGTCTGAAATCGGTGTAGGACATGTCAAGAGAAATGTTACTTGGGCATTTTGGATTGTTCCTTGCTGCATTTGACATATTGTTTTATTGGACTTCAGTCAAAATTGACATTGCTGTGCTCTGCCCTCTCAGCCACTCTATTTTCTATAAACATTTTCTCCCATTTATCTCCTCCACTTTTTCCTTTTCTTTGTTTTATATTCTCATATTTGTTTTCTCTCATGGTCCCTTAGAGCTATCAGATCCCTCAGGTATTCTGTACCATGCAGTGCTGAAAAAGAGCTCTACCCAAAGTAGCCTAGATAAGAAAGGAAAAATCTGCATTTTATAGTATCCATTAATTGTCTCTTTTAATGTACTTTTGGAAGTTTTTTCCTTCTGTTTTTTATACAGATATACAGTCAATACCTCATAGAGTCCCTTTTCCCCTTTGCAGGGCCTTGGAGCCTAATCCTATGAATATATATGTATAAATCTACCAGTCACTATAGTGCTGCTTCTGACTTTATTTTCCAGTCATCTCCAATTGTTCTGCATTCTGATACCTGTGCATTGCCCAGAACATGAAATAATCTTGATGTAGGAGGGTGGACTTAACCAACGTGTCTGAAATTGTTTGATAAACCCCAATTCCTAAATTATAACCCAGGTGCAAGACAGTGAAAGGAAAAGAAAGGTGTAAACTTTGCAAAATATATCCCAGGCCCTCAAGTAATAAATAAAATCCTGAAGGAAAACAGCAGAGAACAAGAAAACAAAAATGTTATGCCCAGAAAGTGAAAAATTAATAAACAAGCAAATTATGTCAAAATAATAAAAATATCTTCCTGTGGTTTCTGGTATCTAACAACAGCACTCCAGGTCCCATAGCCAACAATTCGTCAGCAGTTGTTAGGCATGGGTCAAAACTGCAAAGTATTGACATCTGAATTAGAAACTTTTCTCACCTCAGAAATTAGAAGATACAACCACGCAGCCATAGAATATAATTCAAATTAAGGAAATGCAGTGGAGCACTATTGTAATGCTCTGATCGGTGCATGCTGGTTTGTGACACCAGTCAGCAGTTTAATAGAAATATCCACTAAGGTAGATATAAAATCATAACTGATTTTTTAATACTGACATAAACTTGTGTGGATTTGTGAATACTGTCAAATTGCTTAGTTGCTGAATTGGAATTAGAGATATAATGAGAATGAATGTGAGTAGCATTGTACACAAAACCAGTTGACAGTTCAAGAGAAACAGACCCAAGCAGAGCATCAACAGAGTCTTAAATATTATTAAAATGGTACATTTGGCCAGTCACGCCACTCGATTACTTTAACATTTGTAACCATATGGGACAAGGACTTGACATGAAGAATGGAATGGCCTTTGCACAACAGACTACTGAAATTAAAAAACTGGCCAAGTGCATTATGGGCAATTTGCCTTCCTTTGAAGCACCTTGCATTTGCCAAGCAGAGTGGAGGATATTGGACTAGATGGATCATTGGCTTAATGGAGTATGGCAGATCCTATGTTCCTATTAAAACTGACTGGTGGACGGCATCGTTCCAAACACAAATTTGGTATTATAAGTAAATGTGTATGTTCTTCTCAGCTTCCCTGAGTTAAAAAATTACAAGTCGTCTGATTTCTGTTGAAACTTATTAATTTTATGTAGCCTGAGTTTTTAGTGCTGCACTCTGATTTATAGATGACCTCAGAATAACAATAATTCATTATGAGACTGAGTGAGAAGAAAAATAGTGGTGATGGTGAATTATTTAATATCGCATTTCTAGCTTGCTTTTCTAGAACCAAGATCACGTGAGAAGAAGCTGGTTTTCTAATTGCCATGTAAACAAGCAAATAAGACGTTAATATTTGTGTAGCTGAGAAATACAGTAGTCTTGTGACACAAGAACTTCTAGCTGAAATGAAGGGAATAGTCTTGGGAAAGCAGAGGTACAATTCAGTGATTACTGCCTTTATCTTTCAACAAGTATAATGCACAAACCCACTTAGCTCACAGCCATAAAAGCTCTTATCAGAAATAACCCAAAAATAAGAAATCAAAACCAGTTAAGCCTTTTTACAGGCAAAGGCAGGGCTGGGATGCATAAGTATCTCAGAATGACATCATTCTCCACTGTCTTCTTTGAGGCAGGTCTACACCCTTAGGAAAAGGGCAAGGCAGTGCATCTGGTGTGGTTGCCTGGCTGCCAGTTAGTGCTACAAAATCCTTCCTCCTAAATTTACAGGGACCTGTCTTGGTCCTTGTTAGGTGTTCTACCTGTTTCTCCCCTCTATGGTTTTAGAAAGCTATTGTAGAACCTTACCTCTTTGTCCAAATAACTTGTTTTACCAGACCGGCTCCCTGCTGAACACCATTGTTGTGGCCTAGTGACTACGAGCAGTGACACAGCACTACACAGTGGTTTGGGCATGTCATTTTTTCAGGGCACAAGCTACAAAATTGTTATAGTAATAAATGCAAAGAGCCTTTGAAATCCATCTACCTCCAAGTCATTTACATCATAATTATTAAATTACTTCAGAGCTCAGGTGAACATCCTGCAGTGAGAAGTAATGGGAGCAGAGGAGACTAGCACACTGCCCAACTTCGGTATGTAATATAAGTAATGAATTAAGAATCTGTCTTCCTATCTCTTTATATATCAATGGAGAAAAGGAGCAGCTCTTCCAAACAGTCATTTTAAATACCCATGTTACGGAATGTAATAAGAGTTTTCCAATCTAGCCACCAATATTTGGTCCCTAAATCAAGTGGTGCATTGTAGTCAGGAACGGGAAGCTCTAAAAAGAATTGAAAATCCTTTCTTGGACAGAGGATATAGTTTTATATTTGCAAGAAAATGGAGATTTGTTCTGACTCCTATCAGATTTGGACACTTCCTTGGGAGAAGGATGCAAGGAAAATATCAGTCGAGGATGTGAGGAAGAAGCTGAGAAAAAAAAAAATATAACCTAGAGATGGTCCATGAGATTACTATCTTCTGACAGAAAAGTCAGGAAAATGCTGATGGCATCTGCTTCAACATTTGCTTCTGAGCAGGTTATCTGTCAGCTTCAGATACATGAAAGCTCAACAGCACTATGGCATCTCCTGGGATGGAATATGCCAAATTATTTTTTTTAGTAGTGGAAGATCCAGAATGGTGTTGGCCATTTCTGCCTAAATCTGATAATAAAAGGAAGCTTCCAATGATCAGTTTAGAAATTTAATTAAAATTCTGGTTTCATACTATTTCGTAAGCTCTTCATGGGATTTGAATACTCTTTAAGTAGCAATTATTTCCATCAGACCCCTCGCATGCATTTTTTGTTGTTCCAGTATGTGACTTCTTTCTAATACGAAATTAGACAACATTTGCAAACTAAAACCACTTTCAAACACTTTCCCTCTTTTCTGGATATTTACAAACCTCAGTCTAGACTGCTAGTTACTGTTCTGTTGCTGTTCAGAACTGCAGAGACAATGTAGCTGGATGTCATTTAGACGAGCAGAAGAAAATCGCCATCATTTCATCTGAACATCACAGCATGTGGGGCCACTCCAATGATTTTAGCTTCCATTTTTTACTAAGAAAGTGCTTCTGTCCTCAGTGTTTGTATAAGATAAATGAGAGTTTATGGAGATAACAAAGCACAGCTTTGCTTAATTGTGAGACTATCATTTATGATGGGCAAGATTTATTCTCAATTCAGGTACTAAAGAGGTATGTTTGAGTCTTGCCTGGAGAAATCTGCATCAGGAAATCAGTTCTTAAGCCTATTAAAAATCTGGTTCTGCACAAAACTAGTTCCTGTGTACTCGCCTGTTACAGGGCATGCATACTGAAAAGGGATCGCACCTGCGTTTGTTGATGACTAACTTCAAAGTAAAATGCTCTGTTTAATATGGAGTTACTGAAACAAATAGAGACTTTCTCTTACTTTCTTTTCAGGATCTCAATTTTTCTTTAATTTCCTGCCTTTTTTTTTTTTTTTTTTTTTGGTGCAGAAGATAACTTTGGGTTCAAATTTCCGTCTTTTACCTGGCTTTGTATCAGATCCCAAGTACAAAGCTACTTCTCCTTTCTATTCAAAGCTTGCAGGGTTTTCCTTCCTCCATCCAGGTAATACCACACTCAGTCAAAGAATTTCACTTGTGAGGAGTGACAAACTTGATGAGAAGGACCCTGAGCAAAGTACAAAAAGGAGACCTGAGTATATCTGAATTTTGTCTTTCTTAAAAGTGTTTTTTCACTTCAGGCCTTTCAACGTTGTGCAAGTATTAGCTTGGAAATGGAAATGTTGCTATACAAACACATGTTTAATGCTTACAGAGTGCTTTATTTTTTTTAAAGAGCTTAAAGAACATAAATAATTGCTATAGTGTACCCACTACTCAAAATGATAAGCAAAATCTAAGTTCATAAGAAGTTTAGGGCCAGATCATCTACTCAACAGCAAAAGGCTTGAAATGGCTTTTAAATGCAGTCATATCTAGCAGCTGTAAAGAGAAGATGATGACTTCTCTTTCCAGCAGTCAGAGAAGACAATGAAAAGGCAAAAGCTGTCACAAGCAACAACTTCACTGTCATTGGACATGCAAGATTTTGGAAGAGGAGAAAAATTATGAGCAAAGTGGTAGCTTTCTATGCTGATGACAGAAACTTAAGTCATTTCTGAAAATCCTGATATGAAAGTGGAGATCACAAGGAAGATCATGGGTAATAAGCCAAGACAGTTGCTTGAAGAGGTTGCTTCTTAAATTGCCTGACCTGATGCCTTCTGTTTTCTGAATGTATTTCTTGGGACCATGTAGGTAAACAGAGTTACATCCCTTGATGCTGCATATACTTTCAAATCCCTCCTGTCTTCCCGAACATAGTTAAATCTAGGGTTTATTACAGCTTTCAGGTTGCAGGGATTTATGAGAAGCTTGCCCTCATCCGTGCAGTTCTGTGCAGACAGGGAATATGAGGTCTCAAGGGCTTTCCTTTTTAGTAGAACAAACACGTTAGTTTTATGAGCTTTTAAGTAAAACATTGGCAAAAAGCAAAAAATATTACTTGATATAAAATATGCATAGATATTTACCTCCGTGTAAGAAATTATTTCCATTTATTTTCAAGGATAAAAAATAATTGTCATAGATTTAAGATCAGGAAAGGCTGGGGATAAGGAAATTAGAACATTCTGTGCGAGAGCTGATTCCAAATAACCAAAAGATTCATGTCTCGCTCACTAATTCATGGCTAAGGAAAATATATTTGGGTCATTGCCCAGCTCCTTTTGCCCTCAATTTGGATTAGCCATCTTGTTGCTGTATTAACAGCCACTGCTCTATTCCAGGGAACGCTTCTGGGTATACATTTTTGTATTGTGATTGCAAATAACAGTAAATACAACTGGTATTTCAGATTATAAAATATTGAGTGTGTACAGTTCACTCAGTGCTGGCTACCTTTTAGATGTATTTTCCCTTCTGCCATTTTAGACATTGAGGTCAGTAGGCTGTCCACATGTGATAAGTTTCTTAATCAGGTTGTGGAAAATACACATTAATATACATCCATTACTAGTGTACAAAACTTATTAATTATGCCTTCAACTTTCTTACATAGGAAACTATTCAATGACCAATTTAAGGTAACAATATAGTGTAGCTGGGCTTGATTATAGGATATCACATTTAGATGAAGATCTACTTTGCTAGAATAGACGTCTCAGAAACTGTAGCAATCTAAGACTGGGTATAAACACAGGCATTAATTCCATTCTCTGGTATCAAGTCTAGTAACTCTCACAGATATTTGTGAGGCCTGTTCTTAGGCATGTCCAGCAATGCAGATTCCACAAATACTGAAAATAGCCTATTTTACTTCTAAAATGTAATTAGAAAGTTATTCCTAATATTTAAGATGGATTTTTCCATTGCTATAAATAAAATAGATTAATTATTGTTCTGCTCTTGATTCCATGGAGAATAAGCTGGTCATCATGCTTTTATGACTGCTGCTTCTTCTCTAACTGCCTGTAAAGGGGTAGACTGAACCAATTTCCAGAATTATTAGTCAGGCTTTTCAGAATTAGCATATCCACTCCTCCCCATTTCTGAGAAAAAGTGCTTGTTGGGAATTGCAGCTTTGCCTCATTCTTTCTTCCTTTCTGTCATAAGTCTTAGTGACAGACTGAAATAGCGTCAGTCATCCTGATACTAAGAAATGCTTATTTCCTTGCCAGTGTAAAGTAAAATTGTAAGTTGTTTTAAGATAATACTTGCCTCTAACCACACTTAGACAATGCATTGAATTTCTACCGAGAGGCTAAACTAATGCTTTAAACTCAGCTCCATGGGCTATTTATAGATCCTCTGCTCACTGGTGATAATGATCCTCCTCAGGCTTAAGTCACAGGCAGAATAATCCCCTGAATTTAAGACCTTTTATTAATCGTTCATGTATTTCTGCTTCGTGGGAGGAGAGCTACATCCTACCTGCACGCTTGGATGCTATTAACAAAACACCTCAAACAGAGTATTATATTTTTCCAAAGGAGTCTTACCTCAGAGAACAGGGACCTGTAGCACTTTGGCTCCAGCAAACAGAATCCCAAGAAACTGCACAAGCAATGGCTTTTATCTTGCTCAGAACCATCATTACTATACTCCACACGCCCACAGCTGTAACAGTCAAGAGTAGCTGTCCCAAACCATACAGTCAAGCAGCTGTGTTGTCTGAGGTGTTCAGCACTGTAGAATTATTTTCCTCTTATAGTTAATAAAATAATTGTTTTCCTTTTTTTTTTATTTTTTATTTTTAGTGAACGTAGACAGTAGCAAGCACTAATCAGATAAAAGGAAGGACTGCTCATTATTCAGAAAGAAACAGACACAGAACAAATGCTCCTTCATTTCTAATGTGCTTTTGGGAACAAAGAAGCAGGCAAACTGGAGCAGCGTCTTAGAGTCTCCACAAGGGAGGAACAATGAAGCCATTGCTATACAGCTTCTTTTACCGGCCTCACTTGAAGTCTCTTCTGTGATGTCTTTGCTAATGGAGTGGTGCGGGTGCTATACAGGTTTCTGGGAATAGGAGAACAAATGGCAGAGGGAGCAGTCACTGCCTTCTCCTGCCACACCAGCACCCATTTGGATGCTGTGACTTCAGGCTTCTCTGTCAGCTTTGACACCACTGCTTCTTCTGGTGCAGCGGGATCAGCGGTCTCCTGAAGACATCGGTTTCCATGTGTTGCAGTGTCTGACCCCTTATAGTTCTTGCAGAATCTGATGAAAAAAAATGGTAAAGAAAATAATCCTCTGCTGTTACTCCCCTAAGGCGTGTATAAGTTTCTAGGAGGAATGTGCTTTGTGCTGATTTATAGAAAGAACATGCATTACTTTTTTCATGTGAATAGGTGAAACAGGTATTTTCCCAAGTTATAAAAATAGTCATAATTTTATTTGCTTCACCAAATTTTACCCAATTTTTATGCATATGCAAGAAAAAGCATTCAATGAAAATTTTGAAGAAGATGGAAGCATTTGAAGTATCACTGGCTTTACAGATTCCCTATCAGCAATGCCACTCAGTGCTACTGAGAATGCAATGAGAAAACAAATGGCAGATTATTTCCCCTCACTTTCCATGCTTCTAAACCTTGCTGAGAGTTACAGGTGAGAAGTAATGACATAATTAAGTCAATAAAGACAAGTATTATAATGCTTTGCAGATTTAGAAAGGTCAAAACTTTGTCAGAGGATCAAGTCCTTCACTAAAAGTAGGAAATAAAGTACATATAATATATTGACTAGGGGCTGAACATCCCAAAACCAAAGAAATGTACTGAACACCAAATCACAAAATGAAGAATGAAGTACCTTGCAAGGTACTCACATTGCACAGGGGAAGCTGATAGAGGTTGTCAGACAATCCAATGAAGTATTAATGCCACAAGAACAAAAAACACAGCAGGAAATACAGATGCTGGTCATGAAATTCTCATGTTACTTAGCCTGCCTTGTGAGGGACTGTCTTCTCAGCAGAATGAGCCTCTGCAAGTACAGAAAGAACTTTGTGAAATGGTCTTGTCTTTCAATCAAAGATCTTACTGGAGTGTAGCTGGTTGGGGCAGAGAGGTTTTAAGGACATCAGCAATGCATGCCTCCTGATGTTTATGATTTTCTCCAGTTGTGAAGATCCTGAATTCTGTTATCAGACAATTCACCGTTGGCAGCATATTTCTTTCACCAATAGCTGCTAAAATGCAGCTCCATTCAGGAAAATATATTTAAAATTAATTTCTAATAGACCATGCCTGCCATACAAGAACTGATAAGAAGTTCCCATGGGATTCCTTTAGAGAAACACCTTACTAAGGGATCTGAGAAGAAATCTCTGGGAAAACTCTTTAAAATTGCATTTAAAATTAGAATGTTGTACTACCAGATGAAAAGACAAAGATAGAAGTTCTGTTTGTTAGATTTGTTGAACATACACATATTCTAAATGTTGAAGGAACCAGTCTGTTATTTTACTGCAGTAATTCAAGGAACAGGAAGCCAGAAAAAAAGAAAAACATGGATGTGTGTGTAATGTGAACTAACTCTCAGAAGAACAAGTGCAGACTGCCAAGTCAGGAACTGTCAAATGAATCTCTGAGGCTATCATCAGCCTAGCGTCAGTTCAGTCACTTTGTGTGCATATAACGTGATCCATCTTTTCATCAGGAAGCTTTACACTGTTTTCTATCCTGTTAAGCAGGGAAGAGTTCAGGCTGTAAATTGGAGTGTTTTCTGTGATCCCTGCTACAAGGCTTGAAGTGAGGGAGTGCAGGGCTGCCATGGGCAGGCTTGGAGGCAGATAAAGGTCATTCAGGTACTCTGGGGTGATGGTGCATAACCCTGCCAGCTAGTAATGTGCCTTTAGCCACAATCTGTGTGGAACCTTCAAGCTCACTGAAATTTAGCTCAGTTTCTGTACGAAAAGCAGAAGGCACATCTACAACACAAAGAATAATTCCCGGAGGATTTTAAAACTTTAGGCCACAGGATGGAGAGACAACCAGGACTTTTCAAAGAAGAAGATATCTTGATTTTTTATTTTTTTTTTTAAATACCAAACAGCAACATTTTCCCTGTGGCCTACTATGGGAATCAGCAAAACGAAATTCTCACAGCAAAGTGCCCTGTTACCTTACACATGAGCTATGTTAGCAGTTCAGTAGAATTAGAGATGGTTGACAATGGACTTTTCTGATAAGAACTGTTTAATATTCTTCATATAGTGCTGCTGTTAGTCTTTGAAGTAGTGTTCACCTGCGCAGGTGTATGCACAAATGTGTGCTTGTGCATGTTTATGTGAAATAAACACACTTTCTCCTGGTTTAATTCTGCTTCCTGCAGAATGGAAGATGTTGTTTCCAATGGGAATAACATTTAAAAATAAAGAACAGGAGGAGTATTTAGAATAATTCAGCAATAGATACTGACAGTGTTTGAGTAGCTGATCTGTTGCAAATAGTTTGAATAGACTGCACAGTATAACAAGTATACAGATATATCTATCAGTGGGCCAGATGCTTATGCTTGGAAATTCATGTTTTCATTCAAATAAAAACTCCCAGCATATTTGTAACCATGCTTGTGTATTCATGTTAGTTTCTTGAGATTGCCACTGGTAAATACGAAAAGGAATCACATAACTAGCTGCCTTATTTGATTTCAAAGAACTAAATTAGTAGCAATACAGTGAACACAAAATACATTATTCACTCACAGTTTTGCAAAGCATCTGCAAAATGAGTACATAAATAAAAACCTGGAGATTTTGTTGCAATTTTTCAAATGAGCCTACAAAACAACACTTAGCACAGAACTTCATTAAAGAGAATTAATGACATAATCCCTCTGTGTTTACTTCTTCAGAACAATTACTTGAGGCAGGAAATCTTTAGATAAAAACCTGTAATGATGCTAAGTCTCCTATCTAACCTCCTTCCCGAAAACATTACAGTTAATGATGACAAATTCTTTCCTTTTGTATCATAATAAAATTCAGTCTTTGTATGTGGTTCAATAAGAACAATAAATGATTTGGCCTCCTTCTTCTGTTTTTAAATTTAAACTGGTAATTAACTTATGAGAAGTCTAAAAAGGTGGAAAATGTTTTTCTTCTCTGTCACTGTAGGTTTTATTTGTTCTGAACTTGCAATAACTAACATCAATCTTTTAAAAAAGCCATCAAATTCAGAAATTCTGGGGTACAGCAAATGAGGGACTCTGCATGTGCTTTTCTCTCATAGGTTGCAGGGAAAATAAAACAAACCTACAGGACGCAGTCAGGAAGAGCAGGGCAGGTTAGAAGGAAAAAATGCTACAGATGGGAGGAAAACTACCGTAGGTAAAACTATTACTATAATAAAAAAGATATGCCACTCCTGAAGGGATGATAAAAAGCTTTCCTGGAGATAGCCATACACCCCAAATACTACTTAAGGTTTTTGCACAAACCTTTTCCCCTTTAAACTACTTACCATTAGGAATATTTACATAGAGAAGGCTCTGAAAAATGCTGGTGCACTATGATGATAACATGTACTCCTGAGTGGATGACATTGGGGTTTAAATCCCAACAGTAATTTTAGCATTTCCTATACTAAAGCTGTGATCTGACAATCATTGCTGGAAAGGTGGTGGTGGCTTGAGACATCACTATCTACAACTGCTTGTTACTTATCTTCCAGAAATTACCCCCCAGCAGTTTGACTAGTGGAACAAATTACCAGAGTGCTCCTCATCAACAGTATCACAGAAGTAAGCCCATCTAGTCGGAACTGCTGCCGTGGCTGCTTGTAGTAACTCTACTGATTTTACACTGAAGGGGATGAGAAGAACTCATGTAGTCTGTTCCCTGGCTGAACTGTAGGGATGTGACTGCTGCAGACAGCAGCTGCTGTCAAACTGGAGATACCTTCTACATGGATCATCTGACGGTCACCAAATCCTGCTGCCAGTGGCTACCTGTGGCAGACTGGAATTAATAATAGTTGCTATAAAGACTCCTTATCAGTCTGGATAAAGCCAGACACTCTACAGAAGCAGCATCTTAAATGTTTGAAAAGCACAAAGCTGACATTTGAGGCAATGTAGATCTACCAATATGGGGATTATGAAAGCTCTTACTGAAACAGCCAACGAAATTATGCAAAATACTTGTCTGAGTATGTCATTTAGCAAGGCACATGCAAAGGAAAAAGAAGGTTGCACGTTTAATTCAATATTGCATGTATTTTTCTTTTACAGGAACTGGGTAACAGGAAGGCATTGACAAAGTTGTTATAAGGTCATCAGGAGGCTGTTAGCTGAACAGAAGGTTGTGATAGTCACTTTGTTACTGGAACTGAGCCAGGAGGGCTCAGGAGGAGCTTTCACAGCTCAGAGAATTTCTGATTCTTTCTTACCTGTGTTTCTTACAGGTCCAACACAGAATGCAGAAGAATATGTGATAATTTAGAAGTACTTGCTGGAGCTTTCTACTTTCCAAGTTTAAAATACACAAGACTGCAGTTCAGGAGAGAAAAACAAACCAGCACACACAGGAATGGACTCTCTTGCCTGGGTCTAAAACATAGACAAAGCACACACCTCCAAGAAATACCCTCTCACACCCCCAACCCCCCAACAGTAGCCCTTCTGAGTGTACTGAATTTTGCTGTTACCTACAGATGTTATCAGCCTTTATAACCTCCTTCTCATACTTGAAAGTAAACATGATGCTTCTAAATTTCAACTCTCAAATAAGTGTCTTAACCAGGCAGAAAGAAAACAACTTTTCCAGAAAGAAACACCTGAAGAACTAATTATTGCTCTAAACCACAGGAGCTTTGTTTTAAAGTAATGTTCCGTTCCTGTGTGGTTTTCTACCCTGTTTGGAAGCATGGCTGCCTCTCGCTCTCCTTATGTCACAGAGGCAGGGCTGGGCTGAGGCCAAGTTGATCGTTAGAGAAGATCAGAAGTGGCCAAGAAGCTGGATGTTCATCTGCTTGCAGTGATTAGGTCTCAACTGTGAGGCCAAGGGCTGCAGTGCATGTTGTGTGCTCATACCAACTATGTACCAGGCACAGCCTTTTGGGGAAGGAAATTGGGGTATTTTTCTCTGAAATCAATACAAATTATTAAAAGAGCTGACTAAAAACAGTGGCAACACAAGGAATGCGATTCTTGAATGGTGCTCTCTGCTCAGCAGTCTGCTGCATCACTGTTTGGCTATTACTTGCTTTCAGAGGATGTGTCTGTGAGTGACAGTGACCAAGAGAAATACATCTTGGGGACTCTTGCATCAGAAGCTGCAACAGGGCTTCTCCCTGCCAGCAAGAGCTGACTCTGGACTGACAAAGACATAGTTCTAGATTGAAATACTAAGTTGGCATCTACAATGCAGTAGACCAAAAGAGAGTAGGTTTGCTTTTTTGTGGAAGAGTGCTAGAGTAAGCAGTTATTTTTGCTGAGCATGAAAAAGCAATGCCTATCATGGTCAAACACAAAGGAATACAAAGGAATAGCAGAAGCCCAGTGTCTAAAGAATTTGAAGTCATACTTGTAAAATTTGGCAAGAGTAGAGCTATTTATACTGCACAGTGAATACTTATAACAGTTTTCAAAGTAGCTTGATTTTCAGTTTCCCTCCTTCCCTGTCCCTTGTTATTAATAACAATAACAATAACAATAAATATAAATATAAATAACTCTGTACACGTTTCAAAGAGGGAAAAAAACCCCAAACTGCAGTGTTCCCTAAAACCTCATGTCACATCTTGTCCTCTGTTAGCGTCTCTAAGGGAAGTTTGCTTCAGGAACTCACCAAAGAAACATACAGCAATTGGGAAATAAATCTGCAGACTTTTGAACAGTTTTCTACCAATTTTTAAGTCATGGTAAATCTCGTATTGTCTGAAAAGCTTTGGTTTGTTTCAGTAACTCACAAAATATTAAAAGGTTGCATTTCTTTAGCTAACTATTGGGCATTTTTTTGAAAACGTGTTAATGTCTGTCACACTGATGTTACATTTGCCATTGTGCAATGTCATCTAAAGCACATAAAAAATATCTCTGGGAAGAATAGCATCATTTACTTCTATGCATGGCCAGGTAGATGTGTTCGTAAGAACTCAGAAATGTTTCTGAGCAATGCTTGAGAAAGAGGAAGGCATAAACACAGGTGAAAGAAAACAACTGGCAGACCCTGCTCCCTTTACAAACTGTCCATCTCGATGCTGCGCCAGGTTCAGAAAATATTCTGCATGCTGCTTGGGAAAAAACCACACAGGTTTCCTGAAAAGGCACTTCAAGCAACACTTTCCAAAGTGTTACTGACTTTCCTTGCTTAAAAGAAAGCTTTCTGGCCAACATGGGGAGGAGAGAAGGGTATAAGTCTGTAGACAAATACCCATCTTTCCTGTGCACATGTTGAGCCCAGGCAGCAGGCTAACCACAGGCTGAAAGGGAAATCATGCAGTTCCTTCTGCAAGAAGATAGGCAGCGCTTCCCTGTCATCTGCCTTGAACCGGAACTCAGGCACTGCTTCTGCCCCACCAGGCTCAGAGACTGGGAAATGTGGGAATGTTGGGACTGCTGGACAGAGCCCAATTCAAGCTGATCAGCTGTGCTGTCTTTTGCTCTCTCAGATAATTTCAGCAGGTTTTCAGTTGAAGTTTGTTTTATGTCCTTTCAGTGCTACAGAATGAGCTTGTGGTGACAGATGTTTCCCTTTGCCCCAAGCTGAATCTGCTGTCATAACAGGGGTAAAGCCATTTTCACCACTGCCATAAAAAGCATCCAGCATTTGAGGTAACAGCTTTCGAAACAGCACAGAAATGGTTAACAGTTTTGTCTTTTTAACACTGACAGTTTAAATGACTTTCACCCTTAGTTCAAGGATACTTGCTGGTGTTTAACTGTTTTCAAGGATGGTTTCGGACCTACAGGTAGATGGAAAGGACACAGTGTGCAAACAGAAAATGTTAAACTATCATTTTCCAGCTACATATAGGAAAAAAAATAAAAATGAAGAGAGCTGATTTTTTTAAAGACAAACCCCAACTCAGTCTTGCACAGTGGCAAACAGAATAGTGTCATCAGTATGAGCAGGGAAGCTGCATAGTTTAACAAACGCAAATGTGCTAAATTGTTTGTTTACAAATTACTTACTGCTTGTAAATAGAATTTGTGAAGTCCTGATTAGCTAAAATAATCAAAATCGTTTGTCTCCAAGGTTGTGATCTACGTATTGGCAATGACAATCACATTATTGCTAAGGGTTACCACTTGCCAGTATTCATCATCATGTTTTATCACCAATAACAATACATTTATTTGTACTGCTCTGTGTGATACCCAGGCTAAGAAGGATCTGCAATGATTACACTGCAAATATGTCAGCAATATTTCATCTGGTCTTCATGAATGTCATGGTCAAAGCTGTCAGTAATTTCACCAAGAACAGTGCTCGCATGTGCTGCTCCGCTCTCTTAACGTGATCCCACTGTGCCAGTCTCTGAGGTGAGGGCTTGGGAGCTCTTCATGGGTAGGAGCTCCATGGCCAGTCCTGACTACTCATTGATTCCCTGAATGAAGCATCTCTTGAAGCGGTTCCTCTTCTATTTCTCCTGCCACTTGTTACTTTAGTAATGTTTTGAAAGTCACTTTGCTCATCCTTAAATGTTGTAAGCTCTGAAGGTAAGACACAGTATCTTTCCAATATGACAAGATAGCCTTTAAATGTGGAAGTACCCACAGTGAATCACATATTATCCTTACAGTTTTTTCAATGCTTCACCTATATTTTTTCCATTTATCCTGGAAGACTCTCAGAAGACCTGGAAAATGCCTGTAGAGCAGTTGCTTCACCCACACATAGGACCTGGCACTGCTCTAGCTGAGTCTGGTCACCTCTGTGATCTTGTAGCAATACTGCACAAGCAACTAACCCCAAAACACTGGAAACAGACAACATTATAGATGTGTGATGTGTTACAGGACCTCCTAGGCAACTTCCAAAGCCCTTGGTCACATAGGGCATGAGCATTTCAAGTGCTGAACATAGCTAAGTTATGCAATAATTTGTTGCAGTCAACTATCACTGTCTCCTGTGCTAAATGGTTTTCCATGAATACAATTTTGAGAGCTTTTGGCCTGATTTTTTGTGCCACAATTATTGCCCTTACCTACCTTTTTTCTCCTTCCAGTACATGTTTGATTTTTTAACTCTTTCTCTCTTCTTGATTTCTTTCTCTCTTCTTGATATATTTTATTTATTATTCTCTAAACAATTCTCTTAAAAACTGCATATAAGTGTGATTATTCCCTCAGCTGCACAATTATATTACCCCTTAAAATCCATATTATATATGTTCACAAGGAATTCACTGTTGGATTCCCCCACCTTTTTTTACTTACCCAAAAAATGAACAACTAATGAAAAGAAAAACTCCCTTCCTCCCCCAGAGTCTCGGTATTATCCTACTATATAACAGTCATTGAGACAGCAAGTGAAAAGTAGCTTCTCCAACAAAAATGCTAGAGGAGGTTAAAATAAATGTAGGTGGGTATTTGGCATTACAAAGGGCTTACTGTACAGAACTAGTATTAAACATGGGGTGATATCCTGCAAATGTCTTTATACACCCAAACATCAAGTCTGTGGGAATTTCCAAAGTGCAAAGAACACAGAATCTAAGTCAGAATAATTTGTAAACATGGGACTAGATGAGATTTACATAACAGGCTACTGCAGATTTATGAATCCAGGAAAGGAAATAATTATAAAGGAAATTAAAGTTAAAAATAGTCATGAACTACCAAAAAGACTGTGCTTTCACCTCTTTCTCTAGCAACAGTGTTACACTCACTTGCTGTGTGCTAGTTCATTCTTCTATATAACTAGGACAGGAATGGGGTCTCCAGTTTGAAAAAAAAACTTTACTTGGTAAATACTTCTCATTGTATGTTCAAAATAGGTTTTAGATTGCCTAGACAAAAGGCTTATACAATTTGCCTATACATCCAGCAGAAAAAGTCTTCTAATAGTGTGTTTCAGTACAATGCACTTCTTTTGAAAGCAGGAATAACTAAAAATAACAGAAAATTAGGACTGAAGACTAAAGCTAACCTACCATCTAATGACATTTATTACCAGCAGAACACCATAAAATGTACTGTGGGAAATGTAAGACGTGAATGCTGAAAGAATGGATGTAACTGCATCTAGTTATCCTACAGACAATTATTTATAAGGCTATAAAATCCAGTATAAATTGATAACACAACTACACAGAAACAAAATGGGGAAAACCAATCAAGATGCAGCTCTATGGGGCTGGATACTGCTGTTACCTATGGTACACTCGGTGGCACTGGGGCCAGGTCAGGGAGCAGGGAGGATTCCTGAGGTCTTTTGAGGCTTTCAAATACGCACGTGAAGCTAGGCACAGGTTTTCAACACATTGTAGGAAAACACAACAGGCTAAAGGAAATCCCTGGGACCATAACAACAGCAATAACTTCCTTAATAGGAACAATTTCCTTAATATTAACGCAGTTTTAATCCATTAAACAGAAAAAAAAAAAATCATTGTGAAAAAGGAAGCAGAAACACGATTAAGCTTCATGTGTGCATGTCTAGTGAGTGATGTGGGGGACAGGTGAGAAAGGTGGGGTTTAAAATATGCTGTGAAGGATTTTGTGAAAAAACCTGCAGGTGCAACATAAGGGTACTCAAGTGTGTCTTAGTAATTGTCAAAATACAGCAAAGGGATATCATGGGATCCCTATCTGTTTGCCTGCTTCACCTTTCATTTTCTGAAATTAAAAGTAATAATTTTTCATGGATATAGGATTTTTAGTGCTGTCTGAAACAAGTTTTCATAGAGGAATTTTAATAAGTTGTTGGTAAAAGCTTTTGGCTTCTACACGCTAAACCGTGGGCTGGCTGAAATCAGCATTCATTTTATGTGGTTTGATGTCTGCTTCCTCACAGGATCACCTGTATGCAGGAGGTTTGAATGAGAGGCACAGGATCTTTCCTGTGAATTTGGCTAAACAGCACCTGTTATCAAATGCAGATTTTATTATCCGTGTTAGTTTACTGCCCTGGGTTCAGCTGTAACAATTATTTCTCTCCTTCCTGTTAGCTGGTGCAATGCTGTGTTTTGTCTTTGGTCTGAGAACAATGCTGATAACACACCCATGTTTTAGTTGTTGATAAGTAGTGCTTACCCTGCTTGAAGACTTTTCAGTCTCATGCTCTGCCAGTGAGAAGGGGCACAAGAAGCCGGGAGGAAGCAGAGACAAGACACCTGACCCAAAATAGCCAAAGGGGTGTTCCAGACCACAGCACATCATGCCCAGTATATAAACTGGAGGAAGTTACCCATCAGGCCCGTATCACTGCTCGGGTTGGGCTGGGTATTGGTTGGTGGGCTGTGAGCAATTGTATTGTGCATCACTTGTGTTTTCTGAGCTTTCATTTCTTCTCTTGTTGTTTCCTATTATTATTATTATTGGTATTCTTTCTATTATAATTATATTTTACTTTATTGTAGTTATTAAATTGTTCTTAATTCATGGGGTTTACATTTTTTCCATTCTCCTCCCCATCCCACCCAGAGGGGGAAAGGCGAGGGGTGAGTGGTGCTGAGTTACCGGCTAGGTCTAAACCACAACATTTACAATCAGAATGATTAATCACATCAGAAGGAAAAGGTTTATAAAAATGATTATCTGAAGAAACTAAAATAAACACTAACACGTTTTATTAGTAATTCTCACATCATTCTAACTGCTGATCAAAGTGAAAACTGTATTGTTTAGTTTAGAGGAATATGACAGCACATTCTTTATTTACAGTAAGTTATATTTTCCTTTAGACTTTATTCAGGGATTTAATGAAGAATAGCTTGATACTTCTACATTTTCTCTATATTCACATAAGATGTGGGCACATACATCCAGGCACCAATAAACTACTCTCAGAGCAAGGAGGATTTCCTCCAGCTCAAGAGGAACCTGTTAGGGAATCAGTTTTTTGGGGACACCATGAGATGGACAACTTCTATCGAAAGACTGACAACCTTCAGTGAAGCTCCTTGAATAAGTATGTTTTGGAAGAAAAAAAGACACTGTGAGTACTGAGAGGTCAAGTATGGAATAAATTAGTACTGTAATTGATAACAAGTGACTTCCAGCTCCAGCAAATTATGTACTTAATACAAATAATTAATATCTGTTTATTTTCTGAACTGAGTGTCTGTGATTTTATCCTCAGATGAAAAGAACCAAAGCTAAAGGATGGGGATGTTTCTGACCCACTGCCTCATGTTAGCAACTTTTTGCAGTGTTGCCAATATTTTGCATAAGGAGTATTATATTTATTTATATCTAAGCTCAGTGGGGGTTTTTTATGTAATCTAGAATTAACTCTTACAGTAAACACTGATGTTATTTAGAGAAAACGTAAACCAACATGTACTTCCATTTATATACTCACAGTTCCAGCATCTTCAAAGTACTCACTAAAGCACAGCTGAAGATAGAATTTAGTTTCATAATATAGAGAGCAGTAGTAACATGCTTTTTTTTCTATTTATTTGCAATAATTTTTTCAGAGCTGGGAGAGGGAGGAAATTTTAAATACTGAGCTGATTACCATGCTGCTCTTGGTCCACCAGAGCCAGAGCCCAGACTCAGCTGTGAGACTTTGGTGACTGCAGTCTGCAGCCTCCTGTGAGACCAAACACAGCACCAGGAAAACAATTCCCCAACAATATTGCTAGAGAGCTCCCTGCAAGAGCATTGCCCAACAAGGACTTTCTAATTTGAGAAAGTCTATAAAGGAGCTCTTTATGGTATTCTGATTAAATTAATTGTTTCATAAAGTAACTGATGCTGGTGAATCAGCTTCTAAGTCAATGATGGTGAATGCCTGATTCTGCTTACTCGGGCTGGTGGGGGGGATCTCACAGGAATCTGGTTGCTCTGGGGGATGCAGATGGAGCATGGTGATGACAGACCAGGCGAGGACAGAGGCAGCAGGAGGAAGGGAAGGCTCAAGGCTCTGCGGTTGTGTCTGGGGCTGGGTCCCTGCCCGCTCACACTCTGCTTTGGGATGGGTTCCCAGATCACTGCAAAAGGATGTTGCAAGCTGACAAAGAAACAAGACAGATCCTTGTTACTTAAGTAACTGCATATGGCAGCTCAGTAAGAAGTTGCTGGCTTAATTGCAAGAAGAAACAATTGTTGGTAAGGGAGGCTTGCTGCCACATTACTGAAGGAGCGGCACTGGTGCGACCAAGCCTGATTCTCAGAGGGGTCATGCCTGTGAGTATCCAGGTAATATCAGCAGTGACTGTTCCATTCCCCTGGAAAATGCCAGGAGTACCCAGGTGCCTTAACAAGGCAAATAGCGTAAGTCTGAGAAATGAGTATGAATGGTCCCAGTCACATTTTTGCTTCTGTTAAATAGTGTCATGTACCAAGCACCTTCTGGTTCCATATAAATAAATTCTGGGAGCCTCAATATTGGCTTGACTTTGACCCTTGGGTGGCATCAACCAAAGATAAAGCATGTGAATTAGAAGACTCAGGAGCTTTTAGAACAATGTTTGGAGAAGCATCTTCCACTGCAAAACAGAAAAAGTATAAATAATTAAAGATGACGCTTTACTCAACTACTCCTCTTCCTTGCAAAGAAAGTCTTGGACATTTAGCCATGCAAATAAACATGCTGAGGCAAATGGGAATGCCACCTGATGTCAAATAAGATAAATCATAGAGAATAGGGTTATAGTTTTCTTTAACTTTGAAGTTATATGATGAGGCAATGTTTATAAAATATCTTTTCAATTCCCATGCTGATAAAGATGTAACATCAGATGCTGCAAAGAATTAAGGATGAACTATTCTTTGTTTTTTAGACCATGAGAAAAATTTGGGCAAGCTTGAAAAATTATACTCCAGGGACAACTTTCAAGCTGGGGCTGTTTGTGCTCTGTGTGTGTCTACATAACACCATCAGAAGCAGCCAGTTTCACCCCAAAAGGCAAATGTCAGAGGGTGCACAGGACTAAAAGAACCCCCGATTTAACTCCCCTTCCCTGAAATGTGAATCTGATATGACAGTCATTATGTTAATCTATTTTATCCTATCTTGAAGCTGTGATTATTTCTGTACCCTTTTAAAAGTAATTTCTACAAATAAATTTCAAATGTCAGATATATTTTGTTGTCTGGCATGAGTTTATAGAAGGAAATGGTGAAAGAAGCAACCCAGCATCATTATGTATGGGGAATAAAATGAAGGGAAAACTCCTTTGAAGAGAGAGAAGGAAAAGAAAGCAGGGAGGAAACATCAGGAGCTAAGTTCTGGACACTCCCCCAGAAGGTCACAGGAGGCAATGGAAGGAATGAAACTGGTGATGGAAATTAGCAACACTGAGAAACATCCTAAAAAACACAATCTTCAAGAAAGCAGCAGGCAGTCAGGCAGGGGTGCTGTGAGAATCCACAAACCTCATGTCAGTGCTAACCTACAGCAGTCGCCAGCTCTGCTCCCCGTCACACCCATGCAACACCCCTATATCTAAGTGCCTACCTCAGAAAAGCAAAGCCAGTACCCAAGGCTTTCCATGGCTCCTGGCTGTGGGCAGTGATCTGCTGTGGTTGCTCATGTGTGAGGTCCTACACCTTGGTGAGAGCCTGAGAAGACTGAATTTGTTTAGATCGAGCCAGATCATGATAACAAACCAATGAAATGCATACAAATCTAAAAATCATATAAAACTGTTGCTGCTATTTGTGAAAATTACTCCTTGTTCTCAGTTCTGGAAATAGTTCTTATCATTGCTATGTTAGCAGAGAAAAGGACTAAAAACATTAAAACTGCAATGCTGCTTGCTGTCCTAAGATGAGGTGAAGAATGCTGTTAGACTGTATACTACAAATACGTGTACCAATTTTTCATATAAACACAGCAGCATGTTGGAATTAAGGTGGCCCTTGCTTAAAAATACTGCAAGGGATAACTTCTGCTCTTGATTTTATCTGTTGCACAAGTAGACGCAAAGCCTCTGCATTTCCTCCCCACTACTCCTGGAACTGTGATAAGATCCAGAATTTCAGATACCCTGGCTTTTCTATTTCAACTCTGGTAACTTCAAATTGTGGCATTACACTAAGAACAGAAACCATTTCTCCCTCTGCTTTATTTTGGTTGCTCTGGGACACATTCTGCCCTGTAATTGATAGAGTTTAAAAATAAATCTAGTTTGGCCTTTTCTAACAGAAAAATATTTTCTTGAGAAGAAAGTGCATATTTCTGTTACAGAGAAGGTAAATATTAGCGCCCTTCTATGAAACAAACAGGTTTCAAGTCATAGAGGGGAAAATATTTTTCCTTGCATTAACTCAATTTCCTAGCCAGGACTGTAACAGCATTAAAGCTTTTCTTTCCATCTATTAAAGGCCCACATTTCCCAAGCTCTAGGGCTAGTTTTGAGCTAAAATTTCTTCATGTGACTTAGCTGTATGGTCCTCAATAAAGCCTTCAGGCACCATGGGGATAAAAACATTTGGAAGAGCCTCCTGAGGTGGTGAGCATTCATCCCCTTGGTGCAGCAGGTCAGAGCATTGCTGGAGTGCATGGCTCCAGAAACAGCAGGGAATGAAGTGGAAGTAGGGGCTTCGATATGAAAACCAGAAGTATTTAAATAATATTTTTCTTACTATGCTTAGTATGATGAGAATGTAATAAAAACCCACAAAGGATAAACCTTGTTAGATAACACTTGCTTTGATGGTAGCTCATCTGCCGGGTGGAGGATGCTTGAAGCTGTTCTGAGCGCAGCACTGGCCAGGCACGCTGCTCAGGGAGTCAGGGTGCATCTGGGGTGAGGGTTTGTCCATGTTTGCAGATCATGATGCTGCTTGAGGGATAAATCCGCTGGTGCCTTTCTGCACCAGGCTTAGAGCTCTTGCCAGGCGCTCAGAAGCATCTGTGCCCTGATGCGGAGGACAAGATCATGCTCATGGTCTACTGATTCGTCTGGAAGTTGGCTCTTCAGGGAAAACTGTGTGGTCTAATTGAGCTAACGTGGGGCAAGAAGCGAGAACACGAGGCTCATAGAGAGCAGCCACAAGCTCTCTGCTCAGCTGGGCTCAGTTTCTCTTTAGCTCAAGTGAATCCACACAGCCCATAGACAGGTCTGTCAGACCACTGACAGCAGGATCCTGGCTTAAGGGTTCTGTGTTTCCTCTTCAAAGGATTTAGTTTGCAGGTGCAAAGCAGTACAATCAGCCTTCTAATCCAGGTGTCCAAGGCTGGGTACCCCTCGCCCTGCTACTAGCTGAGCCCTGGGAGACCCAGCATGCTGCAGCCTCCAGAGGCCTCGGGGCATTGAGGGAACACAGGTCTCAACATTGCTCCTGACAGCACCTCATGGGAAGAGATGCACACATGCACCCACACCCAGCTACTGTTTTGGTTTCCTCTGATATGCTACTGAAGTGTGTAGGATGCACGCCTGGGTGATTTTAAAGAAATCTATGTGATCATCATGTTCCTGTACATCTGATGGTCAAGTCACGGCCACACACGTGTTCAAAGCTGTCTGGCAATTAGCTTTGTATCAGCCTGTCTTTTGGGGATGAGATGTGTTCACCTGCTTTGGAGGGAATGAACAACGTATGGAAAAGCAAACAGCCAGAACGTGAAACTACCCAGCACCCTGGTAAACAAAGCACTTCAGTGCCTACCAGTTAAGAAATTATCCAGCTGTTAGCAAAAGGGAAAGCGCTGTGGATTGACAGGCACGCAGTCCTTGAGCTGTACAGCCCAGGCTGGGTGACAGGAGGCCGGATGGAGCTAGATGAGGCAGCGAGGGACGACAGTGCTTCTCCTTACAGGCCGCTTCAGACACGGTTGCCCATCACGGACGATCGCGTCTGTTCCAGGGCCCATCAAAGAGACTGAAGTGGTAGATCGACTGGAGTACACCTTACGTGAGTTTCATGAAAAATTGAAAACCCACG